>CABHPP010120387.1:12895-26381 GCA_902168425.1 Peromyscus attwateri
AAGGGAAGGGAAGGGAAGGGAAGGGAAGGGAAGGGAAGGAAAGGAAAGGAAAGGAAAGGAAAGGAAAGGAAAGGAAAGGAAAGGAAAGGAAAGGAAAGGAAGAAAGAGAAAGAAAGAAAGAAAAAAAGAAAGAAAGAAAGAAAGAAAGAAAGAAAGAAAGAAAGAAAGAAAGAAAGAAAGAAAGGAAGGAAGGAAGGAAGGAAGGAAGGAAGGAAGGAAGGAAGGAAGGAGGAAGGAAGGAAAGAAAGGATGGATGGAGGGAGGGAGGAAAGGAAGAAAGCTGCTTTACAATTATAATCCTAGTACTTGGGAGGCTGAGGCAAGAGGATCCGAAGTTTGAGGTTAGCCGGAGCTATGTAGCAAGTACAGGCCAGTCTGGGCTTAGGAGTGAGATCTGGTCATACACACACACACACACACACACACACGCACGCACGCACGCACACACACACACACACACACACACACACACCAACTAAAATAGGGTTGGAGAGATGGCTCAGTGGTTAAGAGAACCTGGTGTACAGTTATGAGCACTGGATCCCAGCACTCCTTCCGACACACGCTTACAACCCCAGCTCCATAGGTAGAGGATGGAGATACAGTGATCCCTGGGGCTTGCTGGCTTCTAGCATAGCTGAGAAAAGACAAGCCCCAGGTTCAGGGAGATTGTGCTTCAATAGGAACTAGGGCGTGATAGGGTAGGACACCTGACACTCTTTTCTAGCCTCCCTGCTCATGCATCGGAGCACTCACCTACACACACATGTGCACACACTCACATGTACCCACAAAAAAAGTGAATCTTAAAAGCTAAAATAATAGAACACAATTGGTTCAAACACTTCTTAAGAGTTGGCAGGCACAAAGGTCACTTTAGTTTCCTCATTTAAAAAAATGTATCATGTGTGCATGAGTGTTTTCCCTGTGTATATGTCTGTGCACCACATGTGTGCCTGGTGCCGTTGGAGGCCAGAAAAGAGGGTTGGATCTCCTGGAACTGGAGGTACAGACAATTGTAATCTGCCACGTGGGTATTGGGAGCTGAACCCAGGTCCTCTGGAAGAGCGGCCAGTGTTCTTACCCACTGAGCCATCTCTCCAGCCCCTTATCCCTCCCTCATTTCTTGCACCTTAAAGTTGGCATGTGATTTCCCGTCTAAGCAGTAACTGAAACGCTGTTGTCCCGATGGCCCAAGGCTTGCGGAGGATATTCTGATGATGGACTTTCATCCCTCCTTCTCATGCATCTCCCCGTTACACAGGATTTAATCCCTTCTAGGAGAAAACCAGGTCAAATTGAGTAATTCAACTTGTAGTAGTAACTCAGTAACTACATAATGCATCATGGTACCCCTAGGAGACCAGGCTACATAATGCATTATGGTACCCCTCAGGGACCAGGCTGTCATTTAGAGCATCTATTATTGGGAGTCTTGACCCTTGTGGGGTCAGGGATAAGATGCTAAGAAAGGAAGGGGCCTCATCCATCAAGTCCCTGACTGGTGCTTCGGCATCACAGTGCTCACCCTTGCTTAAGTGCACAGTGGAAGCGGGTAAGGAGGAGGCCACTGAGGGGAGGCAGGGGCCATTACTCTAGTTCCGTTTCCACATAATAACTGCCACCTAATAAGTCACCCCACCCTTAGCAGCCTTCTGCAACAACCATGTTTTATTTCATGGTGTTGTGGGCTTGTATTTGGGTTGGGCTTGGCTGAATTCCTCTGCCACCACATAACTGAGATGTGCAGTGTACAGCTTGGCTCACAGGCAAGCTGGTCTGCAAGGTCCCACAAGGCTTCTGGTGTGTAGTTGGAGCTTCACTGGAGAAGATAGACAGTGAGGACTGTTAAGCACAGCACCACCACCATGTCCACCATCATCCTCACCTCCATCATTACTTCACTTCTACAGTCACCATCACTATTATCACCTCCATCACTCTACCATCACCTCTACTACTGCCATCTCCACCACCACCACCATCAGTACCACCTCTACCATCACCATCCATTATCACCACGTCTGCTGCATCTACTGACACTACTGTCATCACCAACACCGCCTCCACCATGATGATACACACATGACCTCACAAGCATTGTGGTCTCATGATGTCAGACCATTATTGTGGTAGCTGAAGATTCTGGAAACAGTGCTCATGAGCCAGTTTCAAAAGCTATGTATATCACTTTCCCCTAACTCATTTGCAGAGTAGCCACAGGCTAGCCCAGATTCAAGGGAAAGGAAACAGATCATACATCTGATCTGGATGAAAGGTCTGTTTCAGAATTTGTAGTCAGGCTGGGAAGATGTCCAGGTGGATAAAATACTTACCAAAGTACAAGGATCGGGGTCTGGATCCCCAGAACCCATGTAAAAGCTGTTCAGGCTCAGCAGTGGCTTGCCATCCCAGCACTCAAGAGGCAGAAACAGGCTATCCCCAGGCAAGGCTGGCTAGCCAAGCTAGCCCAATTGGTGAGATCTGGGTTCAGCTAGAGACCCTACTTTAGTAAATGAAATGGAAAGTGATCAAGAAAAACATGCAGCATCAACTTCAGGCCTCCATATGTACACATTACTACACACACACTTAGGCCCCACACATACGAACACACATACACATACATGCATACCACACACATATATAGAAGGATGAAGAGGAGAAAGAGGAGGAGGAGGGATCTGAATGGACCACAGCAATGAAGAGCTTGTGTGCAGTCTCTGGGGGGTGGTTGTCTGGAGACTGTTGTGAGCAGGACCTGAGGCACACTGCTAAACTGTAGAGAGAAAGACTAGCAAACACTCGTGCTCAGAAGTAAGTTAACACAGCTTAATCAGTGAGTTAAGGGCCAATGAGAGACTCTGCCTCAAAAGATAAAGGTGGAGAGTGATTGAGGAGACACCCAACATTGGTCTCTGACCTCCACATATATGTACACATATGCACATGTCCCTGTACACACATACCCAAATAAATGTATACCGTGCATCATATAGACACTAAAATACATAAATAATAAATATAAAATAGTAAAATGGAATGAATTTTCAGTGGAACCAACCATAGGAGTCTCTGTTCAGTCTCCCTGCTTTATGAAGGAAGCTTCAGTGACGGACTTGTTCTGAGTTAAACCTCACCCAGTTTAACCACAGAACCATTTACTTCAGACGACGATGCACCATGGGAAACAAGGCATAAGAGTTTTTCCTGGAGCTGGAGAGACGGCTCTTCCAGAAGACTGAAGTTCATCTTCCAGCACCCATGTCAGGCAGCTCACAACCATGTATAACCACAGCTTCAGAAAATCCAGTGCCCACTTCTGGCTTCCAGAGCACCTACACACACACACACACACACACACACACACACACACACACACACACACACAGAGTTGAAAATAAAATAAATCTTTGAAACAATATCAACTATGTGTGAGGATCTGATGGGATGTGTTTATAATTCCTGTGCATTTGCTGGCATCAGAAACTAAGTGATAGCCTGTTCTTAACTATAACTTTATTTTTTTCTTTACTTCAAAGAAATAAAGTAAAAAAAAAGTCAGCTTTGGTCCCAACTCTGGTTCCATCATTTCTCAGCCTTCCCCTGAGGCAGCTAACTCCCATAATAAATTTGGTATAATTCATTAGATTTGTGGTTATATATTTTTCTACATATATGTGTGATCATAAATAATGTAGGGTATTATTATGTGCATTTAAAAATTTTTCAAATGGCAGCATATTTTCTGAAACATTTGTTTTGTTAGACTGATTCATTCTGACAACATGGGGGCATAAACATTTTTTTAAAAGCAAGGTCATGGCTAGAGAGACAGCCCAGCAGTTAAGAGTGCTTGTTGCTCATGTAGAGGACCTGAGCTCAGTTCCAGCATCCACACTGGATGGCTCACAAAGGCCTGTAACTCCAGCTCCAAGGAATTGGATGCCCTCTTCTGGCCTCCATGGGCACCTGTACTCATGTGCACATGCCTACACATAAACACCCACATGTGCAATTAATTAAAAATAAATATAAAATTAAAAAGGTAGGAAGTGGGGTCTTGCTATATGGCTCAGGCTAGACAAGATCCTCTTGTCTTTGCTTCCTGATTGCTAAGATCATAGCAGTGCACCCTGCACCCAGCTCAGACTAATTTTAAAGTGACTTCCCATCGTATGTAGATACCTCGGTTCATTTATCTCTTCCAGCATCAAAGACTTCCATTCCTTCCAAATTCTCCTTTAGCAAACTGTTGTGCTACTCATGGGCACAGACACCGGGGCTTCTCTGGAGTATATACCTAGATAGGAACTTGCTCTTCTCATTTCCCGTTTTATTGCATACTGCTAAAGTTTTCTCCAAAGCAGATGCACCAATTCACAACCCACCAGCAACGCCTGACAAGGGCTCCTTGGGGTGTCTCTGCATCTTCACAGACTGATCCTATTCAGCTTTTTACACAGTTGTTTTATTAGCCTGGTTGGTGTAAAATATCTAATCCTGCTTTAATCTTTATTTTCCTGATTACTACTACAGTCAACTATTTCTCCCAAGTATTAGCTGATAATACATTTTCTTACGTTGGATTCCTGTTCATTTTTTCTTTCATTGGGTTAGTTGTCATTTTCCCATTTGTTTCTAGGATATTTTTACATGCTCAGGGTACCAGTTCTTTTCAAAGACATTCTCTCAGGCTGACATTTTGCCATTGTGTGTGTTTTGCATACCTCCCCCGAGTCCGGGGCTTATTTGGTTTTGTTCCTACTGCTTAGTAGGACAGGAAGGTCACATTTATAATTTTGTTGTGTAATTCTGTGGTCTGGTCCCCAGAAATCCTTCCCTATCAATTAGATAACGTAAATCTCTCCTGTGTGTTGGTCTATATTTTCTGTTTTCATTATCTTCCTCACTGTAGCAAAAAAAAAAAAAAAAAATCTGAGAAAACTAACTTAAGGAGGCTGGGGGCAGTGTGGAGGCAGGAGTAGGTGGTGGGTCACATGGCATCCACAGTCAGGAAGCAGAAAGAGATGGATGCTGGGGCTCAGCTCACTTCCTCCTTTTCATTCAGTCCAGGACCACAGCCCGTGGGATGGGGAGACCTACATTCAGGGTGGGTTTTCCTCTCTCCGTTAATCAAACCTCTCTGGCAACACTCTCAAAGATGAACACAGAGGGGTGTCTCCACATTGTCTAAACCCAGCCAGGTTGACAAAGAAGGTTAATGAACAATATGTCTTCAACTTCTCCTTCTCACATTCAGTTTTTAAACCCCTATTGCTTAACTGTAGGGGATGGTCTGAAACGTTCATTTTATTTTTCCCGTGTGGAAAGTTGTAAGCCCTCACACTTTTGCTCAGTGTACTCGGTGGTCTTTCTCCATTGATTCTGTTTTAATCAACACACAGTAGCATGATTCTCTGTGAGTTCTAGGCCACCCAGGGCTACATAGTAAGACCCTGCCTCATACAAACAAATACCAAACACTATTTTAAACAGATAAACTAGTCAATGGAGTTTGTTTTTAAAATAAATTTGGTATAATTCATTAGATTTGTGGGGGGTGGTGTTGTTCTGCTTTATTTGTTTTTGTTTTTTTGTTTGCTGTTTGTTTGAGACAAGAACTCACTATGTATCCTTGGCTGGCCTGGAACTCTCTATGTATCCCTGGCTGGACTGGAACTCCCTATGTAGACCATTCTAGCCTGGAACTCTCCGAGAATCACCTGCCTCTAAAATAAGGAGTTGGTGTGATGGTTCCATTGATTTTCAAATAGCACAATACCTCCCCAGCTCATCCTTGCATCCCTGTAATGACCCACAGTTCCTCTTGCTACTGTATTTGCATATTACTAGAATCAGTTTTTTAAGTGTTCTGCTGAAGATTTCTGTACCTCTGCTGTTTTGGGATATTTCTTTTCTGATGTCTGTCTTTTCTGGCTTTGTTATCAGTATAATGACAGGCTCATGAAATGACTCGAAAAACGTTCCTCTCATTTCTATAGCCTAGAAGAAACTGTTTAGAATTGGTGTATTTCTTCTTTAAATAAGTGGTAGAAGCCATCAGTGAACTATCAGAGCCAGGAGCTTCCTTTACTTTCTTTTTTTCCTCCATGCAGAACTATTCAATCTCCCTTTTCATCTCGGTGAGCCCTGGTGTTTTGTAGGGTTCTCATCTGCTTTTTAGAATTGGTACCCTACATGAAAACATTTGAATATATATGGACAAGAGTTTTTGTTTTCATTGTTGTTGGGGTTTTTTTTTTAGATAGTTATTAGGTGGTTTTTGTTGTTGTTGTTTTGGGGGTGTTATGTTTTACTTTTGTTTTATTTTGGGGTTGTTTGTTTGTTTGTTTGTTTGTTCTGAAACAGGGTCTCCCTCTGTTGCCCAAGCTGCTGGGAGTTCTTGGTTTGCTGAGCCAGAGTACTTGCTATGTAGCCCAGGTTGGTCTCAAACTGTGATCCTCCTGCCTCAGCATCCTGGGTACTACAATAGCAGGTTAACATCCACCTCAGTTGCTTTTCATATTTTCTTATTAATCTTTTGATGTCTGAGGGTCCAAAGCGTCATGCCGTTTCACTCCTGGTATTACTAATCTGTGTCTCCTCTGCTCTATGACTTTTACCAGGATAAATCTGTGGTAGAAATTTATCCACTGAAGTGACCTTTCTAAAAACCAGCATGGGTCAGGCATGTGGACTGGCAAAAGCTGTCTTGGCTGGCGAGTGGGCACCACTGCAAAGAACAAATGTGTGTTGGAGAGGTGGGGAACATGAAGAGCAGAGCAGTGCATTCGCTGTAGAGGGAGGCAGAACTAGAGACGTGATGGCCACGACAGGTGTGACAGAGGGCTGTCAGTGGGGGAACATGAGGGTCCGTGAGGTGTAGTGCAGCAGCCTGGAGCTTATGCAGACCCAGACTCAGCATTGGAGCAAGCTGCCTAGCCTCAGGATCACCCTGGCTCTGGGCAATGATGGAGGCCCGAGATGAGGAATGGTTCACTTCCTGGATTGGACTTCCTCAAAGAACCACTGTGGTCCATGATGCCGCCGAGAGCCCTGTGTGGGTCAGTGGTCTTGATGAGGCAGGGGGTCTGTTGATGTCTGAGGCCCGTGTTACCACCTAACACCGAGTGGATGTCCATGGTCTATGTGGCATCCTGAAGCCATGTTGGTGCCTGTGGGCTGTGCTGCCACTAGGGGCCATATGGATGTGAATGGCCTGCACGGCCACCTGAGGCCATGGTGATGTCTGGGCCCTTGCTGCCACCAAGGTCCGTCTTGGGGTCCATGGCCCTACTGCAGCTGGAGTCTATGTTGAAGTCCATGGCCCGTATTACTCCCAAAGGCCAAACAGATAACCACGGTCTATGCTGCAGCCTAAACCCACGTTGATATCCAGTGGGCTGTGCTGCTACTGGGGACCATATTGCTGTGAGTGGCCTGCACTGGCACCTGAGGCCATGTTGACGTTGGAAGTCCAGGCTTCCTCTGAGGACCTTGCCAGGGTCCGTGGTCCTACTGTGACTGGGTCTGTAGTGTGTACTGTCACCAGAAACCATGTGGAAGCTCCTGATCCATGCTCCTGCTGACTGTAAAGAGCAAGGAAGCTCCTTTGGCAGGGATATCAATGACTGTAGATGCACAGTTGGGAAAGAGGGACACGGAAGGCTTCTGTGACAACCCCTACCTCCCCGAACACCCCCTCAAAAGTAGCATCCTAAACATCGAAAGAGAACTCATAAAACATGTGACAAGGATGCTGAAGTGTAGATCTCCACAACCGATGGTTTCTGGTGGAGTGTGGGAGAAGAAGGACTCAGTTCTATTTAAGGGGCAGACCACTGAGAGCTTGACCCCACTCCAGTGAGTATATGGATAACACAAATTGGACTTGGTTTATTTTCTTTATTTTTTTGTGTGTTGCGGGGAGGTTCTAAGGGTGGGGGTGGCAGACATGGAAAGACTGGAAAGTGAGTGTGATCAGGGTGTATGGTGTGAAATTCCCAAAGAATCAATTAAAATACCATTCTGAAAAAAAAAGTAAAAACCAACATGGGAGTTTAATTTTGGTTTTTTTTTTTTACTTCTTTTGATTTCTATTCTTTATTATTATGCTTCTGTTTAATATTTATGTGTGTCTGTGTGTGTGCCAAATATATGCAGTGCCCCATGGAGGCCAGGAGAGGGAGTCAGACCTCCTCGAAGCTGGAACCCAGGCACTTGTGAGCTGCCTGGTATGGGTGCTGGGAACTAAACTCAGGCTCTCTATGAGAGCAATAAGCATTCTTAACCCCCGAGGCATCCCTCCAGCTCTGATATTTTGCTCTTCTTTATGCCAGCAGCAAATTCACTTTTACTCTTGTTCATTTTCTTCCGTTTTATTTATTTATTTTGGTGATGTTGCTGGGTTTTTGTTTTTTTTTTTTTTTTTTGTCTGTCTGTTTGTTTGTTTTGCTTTGTTTGAGACAGGAGTTTACTCTGTAGCCCTGGGCTGGATGAACAGCAGCACTCCTCTGCGTCAGTTGCAGGTGCGATGCGATTAGGCACTGTGTGTGTCCTCTCCTCCCACTGCACCTTCTCCACCACGATGACTGTCCCCCCTAAAACCAGAGCTAACATAGTTATCCCTCCTCCCATCTGCCTACGGTCAGCAACGGTTTGTAAAAGGTGACGGACTGTTTTCATCCTGCAGTGAGAGCTGAGCGGTGGCTAAAATAGTCACTTCTTGGTCCTTTTAAAAAAATTCTCTGTGTGTGGGTGTGAGAGGGTGGAGGGAGGGAGACGAGGGAGGGAGAGAGAGAATGAGAGAGTCTTCATGACACGATGCACATTGGAGGTCCGGGAACAACTTCAGGTATTGGTCTAGCTTTCTACCTTGATTAGAAAGGGACTCTAGTGATTTGCTGCTGTTTGTACAGATTAGCTTACCTGAGAGTCCCTGGGGATTCTCTGTCTCCACCTCCCATCCCATCATAGGAATGCTGGACTCACAGACAAGTACTTTAAGTGGGTTCTGGGAGTTCAAACTCAGGTCCTCGTGCTTATGTGGTAAACACTGTACTCACACAGCCACCTTTCCAGCCTCTGTTCGGTCTAAGAGAACCTTCCAGAAGCCATAATCCCAGTGCCCGGGAGGTAGGAGGAAAAAGATCATGAGTCTGGGGTTGCTCTGGTCTACACAGCAGTAAGACTGTCTTAAAACAAAAACCCCAAACCCCAAATTCAAACAAACAAAAATGCAAAAGCATTCTAGAAGACTTAGACTTCACATCTGTTCCTCCCCTTGAGTAAGTCACCCATCTTCCCTGTGATTTGGCAGTGCAGTCTAGTTTCCAAGCTCGTCTCGGTGGCTGGAAACCAGCTGGTGCTCAATAAATACTTGGGTAACTGAGCCAGAGAGCAAATGGGTATTTGGCAAGGTGGCAACTTACAGAAAGGACTCTGGAAATGCATGTGGACTGGGAAGGTGGGGACTCTGCAATGAGCCCGAGACATCCCAGGGTCTGGAGCTCTGTGCTCCTGTGTCAGAACCTTGAGTGTCTGTCAGACTGATTTGAATGTGCCCACATTTTATTTGCTAAACATCGGCTGTTATTTTCTCAGGCTGCATCTTAGCAACCATCCAGGAAGATTGAGGGGAGAGGTGGCTCTCTTGTGCTGTCAGACAGATGCCCCCATGAACAGAAATGTTCCTGCCTTGGAATGGTGTAGATCAGAACAGCAGTGTGGGCAGCATGCACCATCAACTAAACCAGAATGTCCTCTTCAGAAGTTGGCCATGATCTTTTCCACGCTATCCTGACAGCACACACTGTCCTCGGCCTTGACAAGCCCACAATACTCAAGCCCCATCTAGTAGTTACCCAAGACTTCCAGATGCTCAAATTTGCCTCACTCCATATATTATTAGTATGTAGGTATCTGAATTAAGACCACCATCAAATCGAGTCTGGTGCATCTGCAGTATAAAGGGAGTAGTTCCTCCCCCCCCCAACCCCCACACAGACATCAAGAGTATGTGCAGTGTGCTGGAGAGGTGATTATTAGCTGAGTGCTTGCCTAGAATGAATGAGATTCCCCCTCCAACACCCTATAAACAAGGTGTGGAGGCACAAGCCTTTAACCCCAGCACCGGGGGGGGGAAAAAAAAAAAAAAAAAGGTTGGTGAATCAGGAGTTCAAGGTCATCCCCAGCTACATAAAGACATGCATAGTTGGAGGAAAATTTGAGGCATGTGTGGCTCTGTCTTAAAAGAAAAATGAAACAAAAGGAGTAAGGTCCAGGGTCACATCCTTCCAGGAAGGCTTCCCACACTCACCTATGTCATATCTTGTCTCTGTGAATAAACAGGTAAAGAACAAGATTAAGGAACCAGATTCTAAGATGACAATCTAGCCTCAGCTTTTCAGCACTCTAATTTTTGTACGTGTGTGTGTGTGTGTGTGTGTGTGTGTGTATTTTTGTGATGGCTCACATACGGGTATTAGGGGACAACTTGCACGAGTTTGTTCTTTCTTCCTGTCACGTGGGTCTCTGGGATTGAACACAGGTCGCCCGGCCTGGTGGCGGCTGCCTCACCAGCCCCTCTTCAGTATTCTTACCATTTTCACGGTGTCTGTCTTCCTACATGCCCATTTCTCACCCTGCAATACCAGTGTGACACACTGTAGTGCTCCAGTCTCTAAAGTTTGCACACTTACAGTTGCCCATATTTGAGGTCCCTTGCCCCAGAGACATTTGAAATTTTCCCAAGAGAAAAGACTGCATCCTTTATGATGACATGGGGGAAACTTTTGGTGGGCTGGCTGGGAATATCCTAGATATTCTCGAAAGGCAGTGGTCAGACAGACGTACTCATCTGCCAACACCCATTGAGCTTTGATAGTTCATTTTGGGCTGCCAATTTTATTAGGTTAAGAAATACTTAGGGGTGGACAAAGAGGATGGCTCTGTGAAAACCTGAGTTCCTGTTCCAAGAACCCATGGAAAGATGGACAAGGTGATATGCCTGTAACCCCAGAACTCCTACAGTGAGGTGGGAGGTGGAGAGAGGCGAATCCCCAGAAACCTATGGGCCAGCTAGCCTGGCCCACACAGTATTAAACAACAGATGCAGTCTCAGCCAAAGTGGAAATCAAGGATGGACGCCTGAGGTTGTTCTCTGATCTCTACATGTGTGCCATGGTATACACATGCTTGTACACACATACACGAGTATGCATATATATGTAAAAACACATAATCACCCACACACAAGAAAGATAAAGGAAATACGCAGGGTGTTAGTGAGGTGGAGTTTTGTATGTATCTCTGAGGGGTTTTTGTAGAGAGGATTAACTGAAGAGGGAAAATACTTGCTGAATTTGGACAGTGCCATCCCATGGCTAAGATGCTGGACTAAATAAAAAACAAGGGAAAAGGAACCTGGGTGTGGTGACACATGCCTATATTCTCAGCCCTGGGGATGTAGCGGTGAGTTCGTCACAACTTTTGGGCCAGTGTGAGCTCTGTAGCAGGCTCCAGACTAAACAGTATTTTATGAATAAGACCCAATCTCTGTCTCTCTGTCTCTGTCTCTCTGTCTCTCTCTCTCTGTCTCTCTCTCTCTCTCTCTCTCTCTCTCTCTCTCTCTCTCTCTCTTCTCTCTCCCTCTCAGGTGGAAGGAAGGCAGACAGCCGTCACAGTCTATGCTGTCAACTTGACAGAATCTAAAATCCCCTGGGAGATGGGCCTCTGGGTGTGTCTGTGGGGGAGTATCTTGACCACATTAATTGATGTAAGAAGACCCCTCTCAGTTGTGGATGGGACCATTCCCTGGGCAGCGATTCTAAACTGTGTAAAATGGAAAAAGCAAGCTGAGCACCCACACCTATTCACTGCTCTCTGTTTTTAGAGTGGGATCCAGTGTGACCAACCAGCCTCCTGCTCCTTCACCATGCCTCTCCCCTGACTGTTGCTATGTCTTTCCCACCACGTTGAACTGCACCTTAAACCGTAAGCTGAAACTCGTCCTTTCTCCCTCAGGTTGCTTTTGTCTGGGTATTTTATCACAGCAATGGAAAAGGAACCAACACACCAGTAGAACACTGCCACCCTCTTTCCCTCCTTCCTGCTCTGCCAGAAGGAGATAAGCAGCCTCACTGTCCTGTAGCCACACAGTCACCTGATCTGTCAGACATGAACAAGCAGCCTCCCTGTCCTGCAGCCACAGAGTCACCTGATCTACTGAGATGTGAACAAACAGCCTCCCTGTCCTGCAGCCACAGAGTCACCTGATCTGTCAGATGTGAACAAGCGGCCTCCCTGTCCTGTAGCCACAGAGTCACCTGATCTGCTGAGATGTGAACAAACAGCCTCTCTGTTCTGTAGCTGTGGAGTCACCTGACCTGCTGAGATGTGAACAAGAGGCCTCACTGTCCTGCAGCCACAAAGTCACCTGATCTGCCAACATGTGAACAAGCGCCTCTCTGTCCTGCAGCCAGGAGTCACATGTTTCTGCTTCTTCTTTGCCAGATAAACCTCCTCAAGCTGCAAGCCAAGTGAAGTGTATCCTCCCCGAAGTTGCTTCTTATGAGCCATTTGGTTGAAAAGTTACTAATACCCGAAGAAATGAATTGTCCGACCACCAGATGAGTTTCACACAAGTGGCTGGCCCCAAATAGCTCCAGCCATCTTTATTTATACATCAAAAACAAGCATATTTTTCCAAACTAACGAACACGTTTTCCCATCCTCCAGCGTTAACTCTGGCAAAAACAAATATGTTAAATATGTTTTCTCCCAATGTTTACATCAAAACATCTTTAAACCAGAAACAACACTTATCAATTTGCTAGCTTGGCCAAATATCCAGCCATGTACATCCTGTCTTTATAAAACTAAAAGGTGATAAACAGGCACACATTTTCAAGAACAACAATATCATTCAAAACACAGGCAGAAACAGGGGTGATCTGCCTCCTGTCAGCACTGAATCAGGACACTTTCTGGGGTCTGAAGTGACAGCTGGCATCCCCGGACAAGAAACCTGAGAAGCATCAGCTCCCAAAGAATTTTAGGGGAAAACATTCTAGAAAAAAGTTGAGTTTCCAGGAATGATCACATCTGTCCCATGCGTGATTGACAAAATGACACTAAAACTGCCAAGAGAATCATCAGTATTACCAGAGAGAAGAGAGCGTGCCGGCTGCATGGTCCCAGCAGTATTCTGTGCTGTCCCCAAAGTCCACTAGGCCTTGCCGAGTGAGACTGTCCCCGTGGGCTTTTGCCTCCTCTGGAGACGCGTTGGACAAGCATTCATACACTGCTCTGAAGCTAGGCCACACGGCTCCCACCATAAACTCGTATGATCCTTCAAGTTACCTCCTGCTGCTTATAGACACAGTAAGCAGCTACTGAGGGACAGTGTGAGCAGCAGCTGAGGGACAGTGTGAGCAGGAGCTGAGGGACAGTGTGAGCAGCAGCTGAGGGACAGTGTGAGCAG
>CABHPP010120388.1:0-12897 GCA_902168425.1 Peromyscus attwateri
AAAAAAAATAAAGAATGAAAAAAAAATAATTCCTTAAACTTTTTGTATTTTTCTTTATTCCTATAATTCTTTTTGCCCTAAAGCACTTATTGGATAGTCAGATAGCCACTTTATCTTAAGGATAGAGCTATGGAGGTAGAATGATCAAATGGCCATACTAAGAGATAGGCTGGGGACACAGAAGACATTTTTCAACTTTACCTCCATGCATTTTTTTCAATTATGCAATGATATCCTCTTTAAAAGCCTGCTACACATTATTGTGCATAATTTACCTTTAAAATGATAGCTCTGCAGAAGAACAGGTAATTGCTTCAATTCTACAAAATAATTCAGTGCTCTCTTCCGTATGAACAAAAGAGACTACTCTGAATACATAATTTCAAAACTTGCTGAATTGACAGAGGGATGACGGAAGTAGCCAACATGAATGCTCTTTAAAAATTGATGGGGAGAAATGGAAAGTTGAAGGCATGAGTTGTCTAAAACAGAACCCAGGAGGGCTGATGAAAAATCGACGATCCCAGCAGGGTTACGAAAGCTCAGAGTAGAGTGTTTGTAATAGGAGTTTGTTTGGTCCTTTAATGTTGTCTGGGTAACACAGACATCTGAGGGTTTACAGTTATCTATGCCCAGGGCCTGTATTCTGTCACAAGAAAAGTGCCTAGTGGGACTTGTTGCCCTATCTTTGGGCAGCAGCTTTTAAGAAACACTGGGAAATATGTATGTGTCTGTCTGTCTTTCTTTCTTTCTTTCTTTCTTTCTTTCTTTCTTTCTTTCTTTCTTTCTTTCTTTCTGTCTGTCTGTCTATCTATCTATCTATCTATCTATCTATCTATCTATCTATCTATCATCTATCTTATATTCCAATGGCTTCAGTCTCACTACCAGGTCCTGAGGAAGTGTGAATCTCTACATAGTGCAACAGTCTCAGTCTTGTTTCCTGTACACTCTTGCTCACTGGATTCTCTTTGTGTTCCCGTCTCTTCTCACATTTTCTCAGAAAGCCCTGAACAATGCACAGGCAGCTGGATTCAGTTTTTCTTTAAAATTTTATTCTTATCCTTTGTCTTAGTCAGGATTACTTTTGCTGTGATGAAACACCATGACCAAAGCAACTTGGGGAGGAAAGTGTTTATTCGGCTTTTACTTCCATATCACTATTCATTACCAAAAGAAGTCAGGACAGAAACTCAAGCAAGACTGATTCTGGAGGCAGGGGCCAATGCAGAGGCCAATGCAGAGGCCATGGAGGAAATCTGCTTACTGGCTTGCTACATACAGAACTTTTTTATAGAACCCAGGTCCAGCTGCCCAGGAGTGTCCCCACCCACATAAGACTGGGCACTCCCCCATCAATGGTTAATTAAGAAAATGGCCTACAGGCTTGCCTACAATCTGATCTTGTGGAGGCATTTTCCCAGTTGAGTCTCCCTCCTCTCTGATGACTCTAGTTTGGGTCAAGTTGACATAAAATTGGGCAGTACACCCTTTAATAAAAAGTGCATTCATTATGTTGTCAAAAATGCATCCTTCAGCTATGCTTTTTGGTTTGGTTTTTCTCTCTCTAACTAATAAATTTAAAAATAATGTATTATACATCTTTGTGAATTGCATATTGCACATATTTATCTGTGGAGGCTAAAGGAAAAAAACAGAAATATTAAGAATTGGAGAACTAAGAAATCCTTGTATTTGAAATTTTTTAAATATTCACACAGTATATTTTTTATCACATTTTATCCTGTCCCTCAACTCCTCTCAGATCCTTACCCTCCCTGTCCACCCAACTTCAAATTCCTTTTCTCTCTCAAAAAAAAGGAAAGAAAGAAAGAAAGAAAAAAAAAAGAAAAGAGTCACTAAAAACTTGGAGTTCAATTTGTATTGGCCAGGTGCTACTGAGCATGGGGCCTGCCCTGGAGTTTGGTTGATACATTCAATGCCATACCATCGGAGAAAACAGATTTTCCCTCTCCTCATAGCTATTACATGCAAATCTCTTCTTGGCTATTTCATGCCTACTTCCTCTTTGCGAAGCTGGTATTTTGTGTGGCTTGAGATTGCGCAGGTCTTGTGCAAGCGTCACAGTCTCTGTGAGTTCATGTGTCCATCTGCCCTGCTGTGCCTGAAAAACAGTCTTTCCTCGGAGATGTCACCACATCTGCTCTTACAATCTTTCCATTCTCTTCTGCATGGATCCTTGAGCCTTGAGGGTAGAGGTGTGATAAAGACATGCAACTCAGGGCTGAGCATTCCAAAATCTCCCACTCTCTCTGTGTTTTCCAGCTGTGGGTCTCTGTGTTAATTATCATTTGCTTCTCTGATGAGGACTGAGTGATGCACTGATCTATGTGTATAGCAATGTGTCGTTAGGAGTTGTTTTTTTGTTATGTGCATTTAGCAGAAAAATAATAGTAGGCTTTCCTCTGGGGCTATAACCTATCTAGTCTGAGGTTCTTGACCTCATTAATAGTATCAGGTATGGGTTCCATCTCATGCCATTTAAAAGGAGCCTTTTTGTCACACTTTATCTTAATTAACATGTGTTGAGATTAAGGAAATTCATTTTAGTAAACTGTTCTTCAAACAACTAATCATTGTAGAAGTGGGATTTAAAATCCCAGTCTCCAGATTGTTAGCCTATGAAATTTTATGGACTCATACATGTCTTATTTTTAATTCCTTAGCCTAGTTTTACTCTTATCTACAGAGAAACTCATTTCTCCACTTTGCATTTAAAGACAGAATTATGTAGAAGCAAATCAGGCAAAAGAGACCAAGAAGGATACTTACATGACCCTAAAGATGCATAGATCAAGGAAATCATAATTTAAGTGATCTCTTGCCATAATAACATATGTACACATAATTTGGTCCTGTGTGTTTACAGCTACACAGTCCATAAATGAAATTGTATTTTTAAAGTTTGTACTGTTCAGGTGTAACATTACTTACAATTTTAAGAACATAGCTATAAAATATCTAGGTTACGCCTGATCTGAAAGGCTATAAAAGAGAGTTAAATTGGTTTTTCTGTAGGGGCACTCAGTTACCCCTACAATTGTCCTCATATTAGAAATAATGGTCTTGAGCCACTCTCAGAACTGGGGTCACTCTTCTGATGCTGTGTGTGATGTATGCACAAGGGCACTGTCCCACATGTGAAGCAAGTTATAACACATTTGTGGTAATAGGAAAGTCCTATTCATAGTTTAGCTTTATTAGCAGGAAGTATTTATATTTGTTGCATGTTACTTCTCGTGAGGTTTAACGGAGAATATGATGGGAATAACTTCCTACATTTTTATTAATGACTTCACACTTCAGAGTATCTGATATGGAGAAGTTCAAGCTTTCTGACCTGAAGCAATAGCATAGCACAGAGCTCAGCTAACTGCTTTTACTCAGGGATCAAAACCTAAGAGACATCTTTGATGTTGGCTTATTCACTGAGGTATACAGAATATTGCTCATAGCAATTTTTATATCTCAGGATGTGTTATTGAGGTCCACACTTCAGATTGCAAAAATAATTTGCTAAATACCTTTGATCATTTTCATATATTCACAATTTGAGAGAAGTCATATCTTTCCATCATTTCTCCCAGCACGGATGAAGATCTTTCCACTCAACTTCATAAATGATTCTTGATTTATCAAGCTACTTTTTAACTATTAAGGAAACTTTCAATGCCCTTACTTTCTAATGCCTTGGGGATTTCAGATGCTGAAGTAAGGAAAAAAAGTTTTTCAGTTTGTCATGGAAGGCTTTAAAAAGCATGTATTATTTGTGAAAAGTTGATTTATAAACTTATACACTAAGCAACTATTTTTAGACTTCACACCAAAAATTAAATTTGTCTTCTCTCATTTATAAGTTCTAAAACTTCTAATGATTTAGAGATGATTTCAGGGCTAATATAAGAATAATGAAAAGTAGTAAATAGCCTAAAAGTATTAAAATATGGAGATATTTTTTAAACTTTCTTTCAGTAAGGGAGAATTAAAAATTTAAATTTTTGTCAGAAAAGATAATTTAAGATTATCCAGTGTTAATTCATCTGCCTAATAATGTACTTGATAAATATCAGATGCATAGATTATTATAAAATAAAACCTTATTTGATGATACTATCTTCTAAATTAAAACAACTTGCTCAAATGATAAACACTCTATTTTTAATGCAATTATTCATATGCATATTTGTATGGCTAAAATGACCCAGGGCTCCACAAACCTTCATCAACTTGTTGGAGAGATAGTGAAGTCTTAACAGAATTTTGAGGTAGTATCAATAACTAAGAATCACAATGCCCTCTTGTTTTTAAATGCTAATTTTTGGAGTGCTTATTCACATTTAGATGATTGGGTCCTAGATTCAGTCAGTTTCTTTTTATAGATAAATATCACTAGAATAGAAACACATAGCTATGGGCTTTCCTGTTTTCTAAAATATATTTTTTATTAGTACTTTATTAGAATTTTGTATTATGGGTTTTGATCTTATTTACCCTCCCTCCCCCAACTCTTCCCAGATTCAACCCACTTCCCTTCCCACCCAAAGTTGTCTCTTTTCTCCCCATCAAGGCCAATTTGTGCTGCTCGAATATTCTTGGATGGATGGTTTTCCACTGGAGTGTGGTCAACTGATCAAGGGCTATAGTCTTAGAGAATCAACCTTTCATCTCCTAGCTGTTAACAATTGTCAATAGCTCTTCAGGTAGGAGTGGAACTTTGTGTCTACTTCCCTGTAGCACGAATTGATAAACAGTCTTATTAATAAAAAACCTGGAGCCATATATTGGAGTGAACGCTGAAAGATCAGAGAAGCAGAACAAGACACAGCCAACCTCACCTTACCGACTCCTCAGCCGATTCTGTTTCTACGAATCCTCAGACTGAAAACCTTTGAGTCCTCACCCGCAAGAGATCTTAGCTGAATTGTGCTAAAACGCCTGAAAGCTTAACAGCCTCTAGTTCCTGGTCCTCATGCCTTATATACCTTTCTGTTACCTACCATCACTTCCTGGGATTAAAGGCATGTGTCTATCCCAAGCAAGACATGAGGTCTCAAGTCCTGGGACTAAAGGTGTGTGCCACCATACCTGGCTCTGTTTTCAGTGTGGCCTTGAACTCACAGAGATCCATCTCTGTCTCCAGAATGCTAGGATTAAGGTGTGTGCTACCACTGTCTGGCCTCTATGCCTAATCTAGTGGTTGTTCTGTTCTCTGACCCCAAATAAGTTTTATTAGGGTACACAGTATAGTGGGGGACACAATATATCACCACACCTCCCCTCTGTATTCTGTGATTTGTTCTGGCTTGTGCTTGCATAGGTCTTGGGCATGCTGTCACAGCAGCTGTGAGGTGTTTATGTCTAGTTGCTCTACTGTATCTGGGTGACACTGCTTCTTTTTCATTATCTACCACCTCTGGCTCTTCTACTCTTTCTGGCCCCTCTTCTGCAATGACCATTGAAGGCATATCTAGGGTATATATGTTACATTTAGGAATGGAATTCTTCTGCTCTCTTATTCTCTGCACCTTAACCAGTTTTGTGTTTCTGTGATGCTCACCATCTATTGCAAAGAGAAGCTTCTGTGGTGAGAGTTGAGAGATACCTTAGTCTATGGGTCTGGTGATAAGTCATTAGGAGTCAGTTTAACATTATGTCCATTTATCAGATTACTTTCTGAAAGTGAAATTAGGGAGTATGTCCATGCAGTGGATGAGATCACCTTGCTGAGATGAAGCAATCCAGGCATTGCCTCTAATTTTGTTCTCAAGGATTTAGAAATATAAAATCTTTAATAATGGTCCTTTGCCTTCACATGCTAGAACATGTGACTTGAATACCATCTTAATTAAATAAAAATTGTGGTAATAGGATAGAGGTCTACAAGACATTCATAAAACAGTGTTCAAAGACTAGAAAATCACAGGATTTGTGTGATTCTGCCTATATGAGATTTCCAACACATGTTTAACCATGTCTTTCTCTTGAGGAATGTTGGGTGAATCTGATTAATGTTATTTGATGCCACAGACAATTAAAATCATCATCCAACTTATATGTCTTTCTCTGCTTCCATGCTAACAAGATGAATTCCCATTTCAGTTGTGAGTTGAGATGGGTTAGCCTTTTTGTTCCCAATGGGAAGACAAGATGCTTATCAAGCATGTGGTTAAGTCTACTTAGAAGTGGTAAAATTACAAGATATTTTGGGAAGAGGGCAACGAAAAAAATTTTCTATCAAAAATATATAACATAAAAAGTATATAGCTTGTAGAATTTGCCTTTCTGACAAATAGCACATTTTTTCTCATTAAGAGTATAAATTTATATACACATGCATGTGCCATGAAGGTAGTAAAGGGGATTACGAGAGAGATGAACAAGTCTAAAATCAATGCTAATTTTTTAAAAGAATATAAAGAATATGTAACTCTCCTACTCCAAAGTTCTTGTGAAATGAAGATTCCATATAAAACATTCACACGAAAGATGCAAAGGTATCACAAACACACTCCACATCAGAGTACTCATTCTACTGTGATTTGCTGTGTGTCTTTTATAAACCAGGTGCTGGTCTAAGTGTTTGGATGTTAAGATGGAAGAAAGCTGGAATAGTGCTTGCTCAGAATATCTTCAGGGTTTTAATAATAACATCAGGAGCGAATACCGTAACTTTATTTTTAAATCTTCTTAAAATATATCCACTGAGAGAAAAAAAGAAAAGGAATATTTCTTGTTTTCATTCTTAATTACCTCTAGCCATGTGGTAGTCCTCATTTTGTCCCCTTGCCTATCGCTCTAAGGTGATTGATATATAAACTTTTATGCTCAACATTATTTTGCTCCTTATTTATTTTTGTTTTTATTTTAAATTATATTTTATTTTTTGCTCTTTAATTTTAAAGATTATTTTATTTTATGGCTGTTTTGCCTATATGTATGTCTCTGCACCACAGGTAGGATTGGTGTCTACAGAGGCCAGAAGAGAGCATCAAATCCTCTGGATCTCGAGTTACAGACAGTTATGAGCCACCCTGTGGGTGCTGGAAGTTGAACTTGGGTCCTCTGGAAGAGCAGCCAGTTCTCTGAACCTCTGAGGCATGTTTTCAGCCTCTTTTATTAATCTTTTTTTTCTTTTTTTGAGACAACGTTTCTCTGTGTAGCTTTGCTCGTTTCCTAGATCTCACTCTGTAGCCCAGGCTAGCCTCGAACTCAAGGAGATCCGCCTGCCTCTGCTTCCCGAGTGCCGGGATTAAAGGTGTGTGCCACCACCGCCAGGCTTATCGTTTTTTTTTTTTTTAAAAAGAGTTGTCACCCATCTATGTACTGCAAATCCATATATTGCTTAATTTTGCTTAAATTTCAAACTTTATAAAAGGATCTTAGTGTGTATATATAGTTTTCTGGATTTGGCTTTTGTGATTCATCCTGAGACAGTACTGCAGTTCTTCATGGAGGACAGGAGTGTAGTCCACCCCAATCCCCACTTAAATTCTGCAGTTTCCTCAGCACAGCACGGATTCTGAAACCTGTGAAGCCTTCACTGGCTGATACTTCGTGAGCTTCCTGAAGCTCTTGCAACGGAGTCTGCCCTTGATGGAGTATCCCTACTTGATTCACATTCCTGGGATTCTACTATCCGCAACAATCTCGGAGGCTGGTTGCCTAAAGATAGCTGAAACTAGAGCATCTTTCTTAGAGGTCACTAGGCCTTTGAAATCTCTCAAACATAGAGAACAACCGCTTTTACTCTGGTCCTAGTCTCTGTTCTCATTAACATGTAGCCGATTCAGCTGAGATTGGCCTGGAAACTCTCTGGAAGGACAAAGGCAACTTCTTGATGTTCAAGTCTGGAGACTCACATCTTACTCACCTAAAGAACTTCCCTGGGTTCTCTTTGTGTAACAGAGGAGGATGTGAATGTTTCCTAGACGAAAACTGGATTCAGCTTCCTTTCTTGCAAAAATTCCCAATCTTTCTTGGAACCTTTTCCATTTTACCATTAACATAGGGAAGAAGAAAGTTCTCAGACCTTTTTTTTTAATTAAGAAAAAATTTTCCAATCATTTTACACACCAATCAAAGATCCCCCTCTTCCCTCCCCTCCCTCAGCCTCCCAGTCCCAACCCACCCCCACTCCTCCTCACAAGAAGTCAAGGCCTCCCATGGGGCGGCACATCCAGTAGAGGCAAGTCCAAGCCCTTCCCCCTGCCTCAAGGCTGCACAAGGTGTCCCATCATAGGTAGTGGGCTCCAAAACGCCTTCTCATGCACCAGGGATGGATTCTGATCCTATCGCCAGTCCCCCCCCCCCCTCACCAAGCAGATCAGGCTACACAACTGTCTCACCATGCAGAGGGCCTAGTCAGTCCCATGCAGGCTCCAACAGCCATTGATCCAACATTCATGAGTTCCCACTAGTTAGGTTTCGTTGTCTCTGTAGGTTTCCCCATCATGATCTTGACGTCCCTAACTCATAGAATCCCTCTTCTCTCTCTTTGACTGGACTCCTGGAGCTCTTCCTGGTGTTTGGCTGTGGATCTCTGCATCTGCTTTCATCAGTCACTGGAGAAAAGGTCTGTGATGACAGTTAGGGTATTCACCGATCTGGTCACTGGGGTAAGTCAGTTCAGTTCGGGCACCCTCTCCACTATTTCTAGTCGTCCAAGCTGGAGTCATCGTTGGGGATTCCTGGCAACTTCCCTAGCACCGGGTTTCTCTCTATTCCCATGATGTCTCCCTCTATCATGATATCTCTTTCATTGCTTTCCCACTCCATCCCTGTTCCAGCTCAACCATCCCATTCCCTTATGTTCTCATCCCCTATCCCCTACCCTCCATTTCCCACCCCTTTTTAATAGGAGGAGGGAGGACATCTCATGGCACTTTCCCATAACTCATTATTAAGAACTATTTCTATAAGGCAAATATCAGATCAAGCAGCTCTGACCAATTATACAGTTTTTAATTTGTGTTCTCCTGATTAAGAAAGAACTACCTGCCTGTTCCAGCTACCATGTTTAGCTTAGTACGTGAACAAGTGTTTTAGAAGAAATTGGAAAAATGTTAAACGCTGGGGTAGGTATTGATTGTCTTAGTAGTAGAGTTACAGGCAGGTAGAATGAGATCATTGTTTTCTATTTAGTGCAACTGAATTGCATCACTCTGATTATTATGCATTGCTTCCTGTAAGTTGAAAAGCTATTTTGGGAAAAATGAAAGTCAAATAGAGTTAGTGGGGGGGAATTTTTAACAGAGAGGCAGTCAACCTTTCAATGGACTATTCTAAGGGTCTGTTTCCAGAGCATCTGTCTATCTACTGACATCATTTTTATCTATGGGACCATTGATATGCTTTCAAATTTTGATCAAAGACCTCAAAAGCAGGAAACTCTTTGCATTTTATTCAAGGTTAAAAAAGGTATTCTTCAATAATTACTGAATGAGCAAAGCATTTCATTATAAATGGTGATTCTAAAATATTTTCAGAGAAATCAAAATCAGTATTGTCGAAAGCTGAAAAGTTAAATATATTCATTGTTGGTATGTGTTTTACATTTGTTTAGGGGTATAGAGTGGCAAATTTACGAATGTTATTAATTAAATGTAAATGAGAGGCATTTTTGACTTAAACATTCAAATGAAAATATTAAAGTGCACATGGCTCTACCAATTAAAAATTTTATTATGTGCTTAGAGATTTAAATTGGATGATTTCCCCCCTAAATTTAAATTTAGTTTTTTTCTCTCATCCTCACATAATGTAAAAAAAAAAATCTATATGACACTATTTAGCTTGAGTATATTTAATTTTTGACATTCAACACTAAGAAAGAGGGTACAGGAGAGTGTATTTTTTGTTCCATACTTTTATGAACGTCCAAGTCATTTTCCAAAGATACTCCTTATGGAAATTGTAGTGGGTAGCTGTAAAGAGAAGAAGTAAAAATCCCAGCAGATGACACTGACTGAGAGGTAGGCACTGTGACACCTTTGTGTATTGAGAGTGAGGCCATCAGCAAAACTACTCACGTATCTTTCCATCATTCAGGAGACACTCACCAACAGGAAGTACAGAAGGCCGACATGTGAACTGAAAACACTGAGGGGTGGGAAGAGATGTAGAGCTGCCAACTATGTGAAGTGGCTGAGCCCTGCTTCTGGTATGAAATTAAAATAAAAAATGGATGCCAAGGCAACATAAAACTGAAAGAATTCACTGTACAAGGCCATGTGTCACATCTGCAAAACTTCTCTTGAAAGCCGGAGGCAGCTATCATTCCATTTTCTTGTAATTATTAACTCATGTCAGTTGCTTCCATTATGGTGACAATTTTTTTTTATCTCATTCTATATCCCTAACTCCTAAGAGAGTTCTTAGAGTAAGTATATATGTAATAAATATTTATCAACTTCAATGAATAAATTAAAAATTAGGTGCTAGTTTCAATTGAATAAACTAGAAAAGTTCAAGACTCAATTTTATAGTTTACTTTGCTGGGGAAAACTGTGATCATTCTGAACTCCACCTACCTCCATAGTAAGGGCTATTGCAACAGCTGATTACATGGCAAAAGCATTCAGTAGCCTGAACCCATGCATTGGAATTTTATGCAAAGCTTCCTAAAGAAAATCTGACTTTCAGCAAAACTATGATTTTAATTGTTTCATTTTGGAATTTTATGCCTCCACTCTTCTAGCAATAAAAGGGTACCAGATTCTCTTAAAATATAAAGTAAATACAAAGATCAAATATGTTTTCTCTTTTCAAAATCATTTTTAAAGTAACGTCAACTCTTTGCTCTATTTCAGGACTTTCACAGCTTCCTTATTTCTTGAATGTCCATTATTTTCAAATACGGAAGGAGCTGTTTTCACTCAAGTAAGGGCTGCACTTACTTGCAAAGCTCTGGAATCAATCTTGTCTTACCCTGGGATTGGCTGCCTCAGCTGGCTCTGCTTATTAGTCACCACAGATCCCTGCAAAGGTTATTCCAGCAGGTTGGACAATTGTTTACTGCTCCAGGCTGAGCCTTCAGCTTTATAACTACTTCATTTAACCACACCTCTCCAAGATTTCATTTTTCTTGAGCATGGAGGTGTCTTTTGCTCCTGTAGTTTTTCTGTGTTCAGTGAGAAAGCTGTCACTGTTTCAGGTTGGGCAATGCATCCTGCCACCTAGTCAACAGGACACTGGTAGCATAGGGCTTCAGATAAATTGTCATAGGTGCAGGCTGAAGAAGCCGCTGCATCTTCAGCTCTGTGAAGCTGTCATCTGTGCGCTCCAGCTGGATGGTAGTGCAGATGTTGATGCAAAGACAGCCTGTCTTTCCCTCTCCAGTAGGCCTCCTGCTTACCCACAGTTGTCCTGCTCAGATGCGTAAATCTTAGGAATAAAGAATGCGCAGGAAGAGTTTCTTGTGAAAGACCATAGCGTACTGAATGACAGAAAACAAATGTAAATATAATTGAAAAGACATGAGAATTTTAAATACGAAATCTTTACCCATTCTAAAACTACGGAACAGTACGAAAATTGGTTTGATGGCCAAGTCAAACAGAAGGAAAAACCCTGAAGATGAGGCCATTTCCCTTTTCTGAGCAATTTGTGTTTCCTGAAACTAAGGGAATACCTCCAAGCAAATGCCTGATATATAAACGAATATGGGGCAGATGTGTGGTTATTCTCATCTTTGACCTTGATCCTTAATAATGATGTGAGAATGAGCAATTTTTCCAATAAAAGAAAGACATTTCTCTGAGGAAGGAAGGAGACGGAGGTGGGACTAGACCCCAGAAAATATGGCGAGCAGTCTATACTCCACAAGGAGTCATTGTGAACGCTGAGCACCAGCAGAAGTGATACTAGAACAGAGGGCAATGCATGTAGACTCACAAAACTCGTTCCCCTAGTTTTAAAATTTTATTCTACTGGGTTCCATAAGGGCATTTTCATACAAGTTGTTAATGAGCTTGGAGCCAATTCCCTCCTCTACCCTTCAGTACTTCTCTTTCATCCCCTTCATCCCATGTGTCTCTTTTGTTTCGAGATTTGACTTTTACTTTCATGTCATCTATAAATACATGATTTTATGCATCTATAAAAAAATCTAGGACCCAAAAATGAGAGAAAATATGCATATTTCTCTTTTTGAGATTTTAATTCTCTTAATCTGATTATCCCAGATGCAGCCATTTTTCTTTATTTTTTATTGAAAATGTTTTCTTTCCAGCACAGTATATTCTAATAAGTTTCTCCCCCCTCATCTCCTCCCATATGCTCCCCACCACTCCACAAATCCAATTGCATGCCTTCTTTCTGTCTCTCTCTTTAGAAAATGAATAGGTCAATTAAAAAACAACCTGAATAAAACAAACAGAAAAAAAAAGATAGAGCACAAGAAACACCTACATGTGCACATGCTCATGTGTGAACACACACACACACACACACACACACACACACACACCATAAAAATACAAAATCAGAAATCATAATCAATAAGCGAGAGACAAGTAAGGAAAAAAATGCCCAAACATAGCATTATGAGACAAAATATCTCCAAAAATACCACTGAGTTTGTTTGTGTTGGCCATCTACTGCTAGGCATGGAGCCTTCCTCAAGTGTGACTTGTACACCCAGTGAGGGTCCAATGCCTGTCCTCTCACTTCCTCTCAAATTAATGGCATCTTTTTCTTTGATTACCATGCTTACATACACATGCATAAATGTATAAATGAAACCTGCTGAGTCTATCCAGTGTTGTTTGTATGTATATAATTTCAGAGACTGTAACTTGTTATTAGATAGCAAATTAGGACCATGCCCTCTGGTTAAGCGAGACAGTTGTTGAGCTTGAACTATATACCCCCCCCCCC
>CABHPP010120388.1:12997-39434 GCA_902168425.1 Peromyscus attwateri
GGGGGGGGGGGGGGGGGAGGAGGGAGGACAGGAGAATTTGTGGTTGGTATGTAAAATGAATAGAAAATCTCTTAATAAAAAAAAAGGGAAAAAACAAATTAGAGGATTCATCCTTGAGTAAGACTAATTCTTCCTCAGTGAGCAGTCATTAGTTGCTAATAGTTCTTTGTGTAGGGTTAGAACACTGTGAAAGTCACCCCTCCCACATTAGTATGACTATTAGTGTGGTCATTCTGCTGGTTTTGTTTAGGCAGCCATATTGTTGAAGTATCATGGGTGTAGCTTACCTAAGAAACACAATCTCATAGCAGACTCCATGGTCCTCTGGTTTGCTGTGAATGTCTTTCTGTATACTATGAAAATGTGTTGCTATGATTGACTGATAACTAAAGTGCTGATTGGTCAGTAGCCAGGCAGGAAGTATGGGTGGGACAAAGAGAGAGGAGAAGTCTGGGAAGTAGAAGGCTGAGTCAGGAGATGCTGCCAGCCGCCTCCATGAGAAGATGTAAAGTATCGGTAAGTCACAAGCCATGTGGCAACTAATAGATTAATAGAAATGGGTAAATTTCAGATGTAAGATCTAGATAGCAAGAAGCCTGCCATGGCCATACAGTTTATAAGTAATATAAGTCTCTGTGTGTTTACTTGGGGATGAGAGTGGGAGAAATTTGTCCCAACTGCCGGCAGGCCAGGACACAGGAAAACTTCAGCTACAAATGGCACCCAAAAGAAACTCACTAAAGAGGTGTAAGTGTGTAAATTTGAAAGACATTATAAGATAGTTCTCTGTTAGTAATATAAGTTAGTATAGAAAGTGAATTAGGTATTTGGAATAATGGAATATTTTCTCCGAGTTTGTCAAATGCAAATGGACTAGACATTGTTTAGGTATTTATTGCTTGTATATATTTTATATAGTTATTATACTTATTGTATATAGCTTTTCTTATATTAGTTATAACTTTTTAACTTTTTTCTTTTTATTAGGATAGAAGGGGGAAATATGGTGATATTTTATTTGTGCTGAAATGGGATTTTATTTGTATGTTAATAAATAAAGTTGCCTGGGGATCAGAGCTAAAAGCAAGCCATTTAGCAGAAGCCTGGTGGTGGTGGCACACGCCCTTAATCTGATCACATGGCAGGCAGAGTCTCTGTGTGGTCAAGGACACAGCCAAGCATGGCAACCCGAACCTTTAATCCCAGTACCAACCATAGAGACCTGGAGGTCTGTATAGACAGGCAGTGACGAGGAAATCATGTGGTTGGGTTTAGAGCCAATGAGAAGGTAGAACAGAAAGGCAATAAAAAGGTCACACAGGAGAAGGTCTCTCTCTCTCAGGGTAAGGACAGCAACAACTGGTAAGCTAAAGGCTGTTGGCTAGTGCTCTGATCTCTTGGGCTTTTAACTCGGTATTTGGCTCTGTGTTTCTTATTTAATAAGACCGTTTAGAATTTTGTCTACACTGGCTCTCACAATCTTTCTGCCCAGTCTTTCTTGATGTTCCTTGAGCCTTAGGTGCATAGTTATATTATAGATGTATCCTCTGGGTTTGGGCACTGGATGAGTTTTTCTTAGCATTTTGGCCAGTTGTGGTTTTCTGTAATGGTCTGCATCTGCTGAAAAGAGAAGTTTCTTTGGTGAGGGGTTAGGACTACATTTCTCTGTGGATATAATGCTAAGTACATAGAATACAGTTAGGAAATATCCTGGTCTAATATAGTGGTGGTAGTAGACTCTTATCTAAGATTTATGAACTTACCAGCCCCAGGTAGTTGGCCAGGTTTGCAGTACAAGTCCTGTTGAGGTTGCTTCTCTTCCTTGGTAGCTTGCAGAGAACGTTCCTCCTTCTCATTAATCTCCCTCCATCATCCCCAATTGATGTTCCCCTAACCCATTTCCCCACTTCCCCTTTATATCATTTGTATCCTGCTAGCCCTTTCTAGTACTCCTTATGCCCTCATCCCTGCCATGGTTCCTTTTGGCTTTTTTGTTTTCTACTGTTATTCCAAGTTATGTATTCATATTTGGAGATTTGCAGGTCAGAACCATAGATGAGAAAGAACATGCACTATTTATCTTTCTTGGTCTGGGTTACCTCGTTATATAGAATATTTTATAGTTCTATCCACTTACCTGCAAAGTTCATGAATTAATTTTTCTTTACAACTGAATAGTATTCTATAGTCTGTATGCACCACATTTTCATTATCCATTCATTAGTTGAAGGATATTTACGTTGTTTCCATTTTCTAGCTACTAGAAGGGTAGCAATAAACATAGCTGATCAAGTGTCTGAGGAGTAGGATGTTGAGTCCTTTGGGCATATAGTAGATTTATTTTTAGCTTTTTTGAGTATTCTCCATACTAATTTCAGGGTTGCTACACTAGTTTTGCAATCCTACCAATAGTGGATAAGGGTTCCTCATGCCCCATATCCTTGACAGCATTTGTCAGTCATTTTGTTGCTATTAGTTACTTCTGACTGGGTTGAGATGAAATTTGGAATTTGTTTTAATTTTCATCTTCCTAATTTGCATTATTCTGGGTGTTAGTAAAGCTGAGCATTGTTTTTTGATGATTTGTGTTTGACCTTTGGACAACCTTCTGATCATTCCATTGATCTATTTGTATTAAGGTCTTTGGGTTTTACTTTTCGATGTTGAATTCTTTTGAGTTTGTTACATACTATAAATATTCGTTTTCTGTTAAATGCATAGCTAGCAAAGATTTTCTCCCATTCTATCAGCTCTCTCTTCACTTGGTTGTCCCCCCCCTTTTTTGGACAAGTTTTATACTTTTGAGAAATCAATTTGTTGATTATTGACACTGCTCTCTATGCAAACAGCGTCCTATCTTGGAGAACACTTGCCTATGCTGATGGCTTGAAATATTTTTCTTACTTTTTTCTTTACCAGCTACAGTGTTTAAGGTCTTACATTAAGGTCTTAGATCCATATGGAGTTGATTTTCATACAACTTGAGAGACACAGATCTTGTTTGATAAGTTTACAAGTGTTTTCCATGTTTGCCAACACTGTTTATTGAAGATGCTGTCATTTTTCCAAAACATATTTTTTTGTCATCTATGTCATTATTAGGCACCTGAAGCTGTGTCACTTTGTATCTGAGACCCTATTCTGCTCCATTGATCTTCATGTCAGTTTTGTTGCCAGAACCATGATGTTTTTGTTATGGTGTCTCTGAAGGAGAACTTATAATCAGGTTTGTTGATACATAAAGAAGTATTCCTTTTGCTCAGGATTGATTTGGTTCCCTGGGGTCCTTTGTGAATTCATATGTGTTTTAATATTATTTTTCCTATTTCTGTGAGGAATGACATTTAAGGTTTCATGGAGATTGAATTTGATCAATAAGTAGACTTTTTTGGAATCTAATCATTTTATAATATTAAATTTTCTAATTTATGAAGATGGGCAGTCTTTTCAACTTCTAATATGATTGACTTCTTTATTCAGTGCTTTAAAGTTTAAATTATAGAGATTTTTCACTTCCTAGGTCAACTTTATTCTATTGCATTTTATTTTATGCTTTGGGGGTTTTTATGAATGAGATTTCCACTCTGAATTATTCATCAATGTGTTTGTTATTGGTATATACATAGGCTATTGATTTTGACTTTGAAACCTGCCACTCTTTGGAAGTATTTATTAGCACTATGAGTTTCCTAGTGGAATCTTTAAGGTCTCACTCTTATGGATGGAAACATATCTACAAATAGAAATACTTTGACCTCTTCCTTTCCTTTTTGTATTCATTTTATTTTCTTCTTTTATTTTACTGTTCTAAGTAATATTTCAGGCACTGTGTTGAGTAAGAATGGAGAGAATGGACATCCTTGTCTTAGTCCTGATTTTAGTATAATGGTGGCCATAGGTTTGTCATATAGACCCTTTATTACATTGAGATTTTTGCCTTTTATCTTGGTTTCTTCAAAGTTTTTTGTCATGAAAGGCTATGCACTTTGTCAGAAGCCTTTTCTGCATCCATCGAGATGATCATGTGGTTTCTGTTCTTGAGTTTCTTTCTGTGATGTATTAGATTAGCTGATCTCTGTGTGTTGAACCATCCCAGCATTTTGGGAATAAAGCCAATTTCATCATGGTGAATAGTTTGTGGATGTGCCTTTAAATATTTTCATGATGTTTTATTGTATATTTTGGCATCTATTTTTATCAGGAGATAGTTCTATAGTTTGCTTTGTTTTGTTTTGTCTTTATCTGCATTTAATAAAAGGGTAATACTGGATTCACACAAAACTCTGGTAGCATTCTTTCTATTTCTGATTTATAAAATAATTTGGGAAGGATTTCTATTGGCTCTTCTCCAAAAGTCTGTTAGGATTCATCAACAACTCATTTTGGCCCTGGATCACTTTTAGTTGATGTATTATTACCACTCTAGTCTCATTGCTTGTTAGAATTTAATTTGTTTACCTCATCAGAGTTTAGTTTTAGTGGGTCATATGAAGGTAGAAATTAATCCTGTTGTTTAGATTTTTCAATTTAGTGTAATATTTAGTGTAATATAATTAAAATGTATCCTATTGATTCCACTGTTATCTATTTGGATCTTGTTTTCTTTCAGCTTGGATGAGTTTGTCATTCTTGTTATCTTTAAGCAATCAACTGTTTCATTCATTCTTTGTAGCTTTAATTTTAATTTCATTCATTTCTGCTCTGTTGTTGATTATCTTTTTCATATACTGATTTAGGAATTGGCTTGTTTCCTATTTGAAGGCCATAAGGTACATTATTAAGCTATTTAAAATGATTACTTTATGATTTTGTAAAGTAGGTACTTGTTAAGTGTGAATGTACTTATTGGTACTGCTTTCATTCCATGTTAGTATTGATTTCATTTTATTCCATTGGTTTTGGTATGCTCAAATTGACATGTGGATATCTTTGGGCTGCGTGAGCATATTTAGGCTATCGCATCTATTCTTTCTCCAGCATTTGTTTTAGAAAGATTTCTAATAAATAAGACCTATTATCGTGTTTCTTCTGAATGTCAGATGTAAGATTCTTTTTTTTTAAATTAAAAAAATTAATGTTTATGAGGGTTATCCTGCATCTATGTATGTATGCAACGTGCATGACTGGTGTCCATGGGGGCCAAAAGAAGACCCCCTTGAACTAGAGTTATGGATGGTTGTGGACTACCATGTGAGTACTGGGAACCAAACCCAGGCCCTCTACAAGAGTAGCAAGTGCTCTAAACCACTAAGCCATCTCTCCAGCCCCGAGAATCTTTTTAAATAGGGATCTTCTGTTTTTACATTTAGAGGACATTGTACCCTCTATCTGTTATCCTGTTCAGTTTTTCTTAAACATGTTAGCAAACACAATAACATTTGATAAACTGGAGTGCAGCTATGAGTGTTCTACAATTATCAGTTGTGCTATTGCTGTGTTTAGGTTTCTCTCTCTCCTTTTTAAAGGAAAGTAGAATCATGGGATGGTATACTAAAAGATTACATCATAGTGAACTGGTGAATTCATTTCTTTTACCATTGCATGAATGCTTATGTGAGTAAATGGAAATTCTTACCCTCAACCCCTGGTAAAAGTCATTTGCACTATGTTCTCTGTTGTATTGTAGAAGCTATCAAAAAGGGTACATATAAAAATATTTGAATTTTTGACACATTTGACACAGTTGACACGTTTCATTTGCTGAGATGTCCCTATGATTCTTTGTCTTCAAAATGTAACTTTCCAAAGCAGATACCCACTTAACTAGTTTTCACTATGAGTGCCTGTCACAAATAGTTTTATACATTGACATTTTCTTTCAGAATTATATTCTTGTGTCAATTTTTCATTAGTTTTTGATCTATTTGTTTTTCTCCAATTACCCCAATTATTAGTGTGAGTTATGTATAAAACATTCATTTATTTATTCTTTTTTCATATGTGTACTGAACCATTTTCTTTCAAACTCCCTCCCTATTAACTACTATATCTTCAGCACTTATAACTATTACTATTTACTTTTAGGCTTTTTCTTTATATTCTCTGCCTTCTTATGCTCTTTTTTTTGACACATTCTAGAAACTTTTTTAAAAAAATCTCAATCTGTTTTTATCAGATTATTTTATCCATTCTTACATAGAAGACATGCTTTAGATTCTTGAAGTTTACAGTTGGATTGATGCTCAAATCTGCTGATGTTTCTCTTTTGAGTTGTCTCATGTAAGTTTTTAAAGCTCTCTTTAAAAGTTTTACATATTTGTCAAGAAAATATGTAGATTATTAATTAATGTCAGGGCAGTAACTTGTGTTAACAAGTTTCCTATTTCATCATCTACTATCCAAAGTATCATTTAAAAAATAAAGTCAGGTTTCTGAGCACTTAATGTAGAATAAGGAAAAACAATTATTAAGATAAAAAATAAGAAGAATTTGATCTTAATAATTGTTTTTCCTTATTCTGTAAAATAATATAGATGAGTCTTCATGACCTAGCCACCTCATCAAAGCATTTGCCTTTAATACAATCATGTTAACATTATATTTTAACTTATGAATGCTAGAGTGTAACACAAATCTTAAAAGGTCTTATTAATAAAAACAAACCCAGGGCCAGGTATTGGGGTGAATACTGGAAGATGAGAGAGACAGAACACAAACTACAGCTCACCTCACCTCACCAACTTCTCAACTGAAGCCTGGTTAAGCTTTTAGGCTTTTGAGCAGCAGTTCAGCTGAGATCCATTCGGATGAGGACATGGAGGCTTCCAGTCTGAGGTAACAGGATCAGCTGAGAACTTGGTGAGGTGAGTGTGGGTAATGAGGGGCGAGGGGTGAGGGAAAAAGAACTTGGAGGAGCGAGAGATCCCAACTGGATCAAGAACAGAGAGGGAACACAAGGAATGTTCATGGCAAATGAAGACCACATGAGAATAGGAAGAAGCAAAGTGCTAGAGAGGCCCACAGAAATCCACAAAGATGCCCCCACAATAGACTGCTGCCAACAGTCGAGAAATAGCCTGAACTGACCTACCCTGGTGATAGGATTGCCAAACACCCTAATTGTCCTGCTAGAAACCCCATCCAGTGACTGAGATAACTGGATGCAGATATCCACGGTCAGGCCCCGGGTGGAGCTCTGGGAGTCCAATTGGCGAGAAGGAGGAGGGTTTTTTTTTTTTTTTTTTTGGTTTTTCGAGACAGGGTTTCTCTGTGTAGCTTTGCGCCTTTCCTGGAACTCGCTTGGGAGACCAGGCTGGCCTCGAACTCACAGAGATCCGCCTGCCTCTGCCTCCCGAGTGCTGGGATTAAAGGCATGCGCCACCACCGCCCGGCCGCCCGGCCTGAGAAGGAGGAGGGTTTATGTGAGCAAGAGATGTTGGGACCAGGGATGGATGGAATACAGGGACAAGTGGCCAAACGAATGGAAACACATGAACTGTGAACCAATTGCTGAGGGACCCCCAACTGGATCAGGCCCTCTGAATGGGTGAGACAGTTGATTAGCTTGATCTGTCTGGGAGGCATCCAGGCATTTGGACCGGGTCCTGTGCTCAGTGCATGAATTGGCTGTATTTGAAACCCGGGGATTAGCAGGGTTGCTTGGCTCGGCCTGGGAGGAGGGGACTAGATCTGCCTGGACTGAGTCCACCAGGTTGATCTCAATCCTCGGGGGAGTCTTTGCCCTGGAGGAAAGGAAATGGGGGGTGGGGGGGATGGGGGGAGGGAGGCGGGGCAGGAGGGGGGAGAATGGGGGAAATCTATGGCTGATATGTAAAGTTGAATTATATTGTAAAATAAAATAAAATAAATTCAAAAAAAAGTGACATGTGAAAAAAAATAAAAAAATAAATTAAAAAAAAGTTTTTATTAATAAAAACAAACCCGGAGCCAGGTATTGGGGTGAATGCTGAAAGATCAGAGAGATAGAACAGGCCACAGTTAATCTCACCTCGCCAATTTCTCAATTGATCCTATTTCCTCAAATTGGAAGCCTTTGTGTCCTCATCCGGAATGAATCTTAGCTGAACTGCTGCTCAAAAGCCTAAAAGCTTAACTAGGCTCTAGTTCCTGGTCCTCATGCCTCATATACTTTTCTGCCTCCTGCCATCACTTCCTGGGATTAAAGGCATGTGTCACCATGCCTGGCTGTTTCCAGTGTGACTTTGAACTCACAGAAATCCAGATGCATCTCTGCCTCTGGAATGCTAGGATTACAGGCGTGTGTGCTACTATTGCCTAACCTCTATGTTTAATATTGTGACTGTTCTATTCTCTGACCCCAGATAAGTTTATTAAGGTGCACAAAATATTGGGGGACACATTATCACCACAGATGAGGCTCATGACTAATACTTGGCAAGTCTATGTATCCTGAATATTAGCAGTAGCTAGCTTGGAGGAGAAACTATGATGCAAGCTGTTCCAATGAAAGCTGATCCTAATAATGTGACTGAAACAACTGGTGAAATGATCATGTTTTGATTCTGTCAAATATATTCTATCCCATATACTAATACATATGATACATATATTCATTCCAGAGTTCCTGATTCTTACTGATCAGAATCTGGAAAACACTGTGAAACATTGGCTTCAATTTTCTACAAAATCAAGAAATAATTTTAATCACAAAATAGTTTGGACTTCTACTGAAAATAATTACATAGTTGAGAAATTCTTACTGAACTTCCTCCTGATATATAGTTTACACTTGACAAATTAAATAAAATTTAGAAGTACAGAGCATGTATGAAGCATTTTACTTATATTAACCTGTCTTTTCTTGGCATAGTCATCTTTCATTGCTGTGACAATACATATATAAACTGATGGAGGCTTGGCTTATCTTGACTCACAATTTCAGTGGCTTCAGTCTGTGACTACCAGCTTCATGCCTGTGAACTTGTGTTGAGGAAGTGCATAATGGTGACAAGCACATGGCCAACCAACAACCTGGTGAGAGAGCATGGGATGAAGCATGGAGTAGGATTGGTCCACAAAGTATGCCCCCAAGGACGAATTTCTTTCAACTCAGTTTTATCTCCTAAATTGCTATCACCTCTCATTTGTACATCAAATCATGGACAATGGATTAATATGTTGATGAGATCAAAGTTGTTATGTTCCAATCACTTCTCTGGAGCTCCATTTTGGTCCAAGTCTTCAACACATGAATCTTTAGTGGACATTATGGTCCAAATTGTAACAGCTGTTTAAATATATTCAGATTTGTTTTACCTTTTAGCAGAGAATAGTAAGAAAATTAAAGTAATACATTTACTAAATATTTTATGCTTATACTTTAAAAATTAAGACTTCCATATTTTAAATCTCTGTATGGAATATGATACCACAGAATAAAATGCTTTGGCAAAGAATTATCTTCTAGTTCCCCTCATAAGTTTTTACTGTATTTCTTAGATCAAAACATTATTTATGTGAATATATTAGTACCTTTCATTGGATATATAAATATTTGTATATAATTTATTTAAAAAGTCAATTTTGTTTTCATTAATAGTTTTTTCATTGTGTATATAAAATAAATATTTTATCAACCATTAACCTTCCTCTTTTAGACTACAACTGAAATGGAGGTTGGAATCAATTTGATTCATTATCTGCATAAAAATTATTGATCAAAAAGTTGAATTTGTTTGTATGTATTGATTTTACTTTTTCTTGAAGAAATTCATCACAATGAAAATACACACAATTGCTGTGGGATGTCATTCTGTATGCTGTGAATATGTGTTGCTCTGATTGGTTGATAAATAAAATGCTGATTGGCTATTAGCCAGGCAGAAAGTATAGGCAGGGTGAGAGAGGAGGAGAATTCTGGGAAGAGGAAGGCAGAGTCAGGAGTTGCCAGCCAGACACAGAGGAAGTAAGATGACAAGGTAGAACTGAGAAAAGGTATCAAGCCATGTAGCTAAACATAGACAAGAATTATGGGTTAATTTAGGTGTAAGAGCTAGTCAGTAATAAGCCTGAGCTAATGGTCAAACAGTAATAATTAATATAAACCTCTGTGTATTCATTTGGGTCTGAAGGGCTGCAGGACCGTCGGACCCGTGGGAGCCAGGTGGGACCAGGAAAATTTTAGCTACTCACAATTAATTTACAATAGTGAAAAGAAAAGCTTTCTGGTATAATCTGTTTTTTCTTTTAGACTATGTATTCTCAGATAATATAGTAATTAAATCAAAATTAATTTTATATGAATTTGTTTTCAGTGGGAGCTTCAAAGATTGCTATACAAACTAACATAGTATGTATGCAATATACATACAATAAAATAGATAATCTTTTGTCATTGACTTCATAGAAGAATATCGGTATGGAGCACTTTTCTTTGGATTTTGAGTGGTCATGAGAATGATTACTGTCATTTTTATAATTTATGTTTAAGTACACATGTTAAGTTGTGGCTTTCTTTCCTATATGGATAATGACCTGTGGTACCTTAGTTATTTACAAAGTTAGGTAATGCCTCTAGAATGTACATAGGTAGCCTTAAGTAAGAGGAGTGAAAATTCAGTAAATCCTTTTTATTCCCCTATGACTTCTATTTCAAAGTTCCACATTCAGCATGTTACTGTAAAAAGGAACCATCACCCACTTGTTTAAGCCCATCAACTCAGAGAGTTCTAGGTCTTTGGAAGAGTGGGGCACTTGCTTTTTGGATTTCTTCTGATGCAACTGCTAGATTATAAGCACCTGAGAATTCTGCTTTGTTTCTTGTCAGTCAGCATAAGGTTTGGTTTGTTGTGACTTATATTTTCAGCAACATAATTACTGATAGATGTCAGGAGAGCTGATCTTTGAACCCCCAGTTCCATGTGGAGTTTTCTATAGATGTCTCTTCCTTTCTACTCATGGTCAGAATTTAGGTAGACTGGTGAGTGTTCCTCAACACGTGTTTTAATGGTCCATTCACTGTCTTTCTTTTCCCTTTTTGTTTCTCTGGCTAGGTATGTTTTCCTCCCAATTTGAAAGAAATAATATTGGTTCAAAATAGTTGTTATGAGGGTTGATGATTTGATCCTTGAGGCTGCCAGGGTAGTGCTGTCTGTCTAGTCCCTCTTAAGACAGTAGTGTTGCCTCTGATTTGGATGGTGCACACAATTTCAAGATAAGCATAATGAAATAATAATTTAAAGATACTCTTAATCCTGTAGTCCTTTTTGTCCTCCATCATTAATCAATTATATTAACCCAGTTGCTTTATTTGTGTGTGTTGCATTTTTAAACTAACATTTTAATTTATTGTTTGAGGTTTTTTTTTTATATAATGTATTTTGGTCATACCACCCTCAACTCCTCCCAGATCTACCTCAACCTCCCTAATCACCCACTTTCATATCTTTTAAGTTTTCCAAAGCCTATCCAGTCCTGTCTGTGCTGCTCAAACAGTTTCTGATTGGATATAAAGCCTGTTCCACAAGATGGAAGCCATTTCTGGCTAGATAGGTCATAGACCCTAGGAAAGAGCCTACTCTTATTATTTTGGTAAATGGATATAGTATTAATCAAACTCTCAATGATGCAATTATGTATTGATATAATAGCCCATCTCCCAACCCTCATCAGAAACTTCCTCTTTCAGGAGATGATAATTAACATGATTCATAGCTGGTCAACACGCAGAGAACAAGAGAGCGGGGGGTGTTTAGCTCCAAATGGCTCATCTATATTATCTCAAGGCTCAGGGGTCAGTGAAGAAGAAGAAGGAGAGGGAAAACTGTAAGAACTAGAGTTTCTAGATGACTACCAGGAAACAATGTTATGCTACCACAACTGGGCAGCTGCATACATGAATCCCAGTTGTTTTCTATTTGTGGTGTTTATTCATTAATTTACTTGTTTGTATTTTGAGGGAATTTGAATTAACATCCCCTGATGCAGGCTTTAAAACTGAATTATCATTACTACTTAAAACTTAACCTATCTTTTCTAAACAGTAACTTTACAGTTTATGCAAATTATTTCCATCTAATCAGAAGTTATATTATCAGATCATGTGCTATTTAATGTTTAATATAATGGAAAATGTTCAGTTTTATTTTGTGTTTGCCATAAAAACTAAAGTCATAAGAAGGTAATAAAATATAATATTTGAGCTTCACAATGACCCTAAGAAAGAATTCTAATCACTCCTTTAATATGTGAAAAAGCTCATTTTAATAAAACTTTTATAAGATAATTTTGTTCATCAGCAGCAAGAATTTGTTAAACCTGCAATATGAACTATAATATCTACAGAGTATTTTTGTGCTTGATGTGTTATCTTTGGCTAAAAAAATTGAAGTTATTCTTTGAGATTTTCTTTTTATTACAAAGAAACAATAATCAAGCTGTGCACTCCCCCAAGAGTAATTGTTATTTGCATGGGGAGAAATCTGATGCTGCCTGAAGCCTCATTTTTAAAGATATATATATTTATTGGAATAAATAATTAAATTCCAATACAGGCAAATTCTCACAACTTGTGTTTTGCATAAATGTGGAGAAGGAGATTTAATTTTGCATCTCTATGTAGAGTTATTGCACCAGAATACTTTTATTGATTTGATTTGGAAGCAGCTACAATCAGGGACTGCCATTTAAATCAAATTTGGCTTATTAATAACACTAGATTGCTTTCCTTGTGCCTTTTCTGTACAGTGTATTTTCAATAAGCATTTATCGTCTTTTTTTGTCTTGGATGAAGCCATATGATCATGTTTAAAATACACCAAGTGACTTTGAACATGATCATGGAGTTGTGGAAACCTCACTTAATTTGGGAACACTGTATCATTACTCTTTTCCACACAGTTGTAGTGTGTCCATCCAAAAGAAGTCAGTTAAAGTGAGAACTCTCTAAACCACCTTCTAGACCAGGCATTTTGTAACTGCCAATCTGCTCTCTGCTTCTTTGGCTAATGGGCCTTAGCTTAGAGGTTTCGTAGCTTATACCTATGTTGATTTCCATCAATTGTGTAGATGTTTGCTTTTGAGATTCTGTGGCAAATTATGGTCTTAAGTTCATTGGCCATAAAGATAAAATTCTTATATTATCATTATTTCCATATTTTATAAGCTATTTACTTTTAGTGAATTATATTTCAGATTATTTTTGTTCATCTAATTGAATTATTATATATAACCATGAATCTGTTCATCATTTTTTCCTAATAGAATCATCCTGATTTTTGATCTGATTTGGTTTTTAAAACTCAAGATATGGAACAAATGCACACACACACACACACACACACACACACACACACACACACGAGCACACCATAATAATAATAATAATAATAATAATAATAATAATAATAATAAATGAAGCTATCAGTTTGAAAGTGGGGAGTGTGGAAGGTAGTGGAGGGAGGAATCTTGGAAGGGGGTGGAGGAAGGAAAGGAGGAAAGTGTCATAATTATATTATAATTAAAATGCTTTAAAAAGAATTAAAGTTTGAAGCAAAGAAACAAACAAACAAAAAGCCCCTCAAGCAATGGCTGTTTATTTGCCTTGCTTCAGGGTTATTCTTTTAAGATCTGCGAAATCAGTCATCTTGGAGAGAAGACTATATAAAATGATTACACAATACACATTAATGCAAAGAATGTTCTCATTTAGATTTAATTTTCTACCCAACTGTGTGGTTTTGCTTCTGATTCTGACATCTGGTCATTGTCCACTTCATCTTCCCATTGACACAACAAAGAAGATACATCTTCCTTCCCTTGACCCTGAGTGGTCGAGGGCTATCTTTGCACTGAACTCAAGTGTGCTATTTTCTTTACAGCTTTCAAATTTATTGCAAAGAACTGCTTTGCTTATGAGTGTCATGGGTTATAGTTAACCATTGATGTGCAGATGAGCCTACATGAACATGGGGAATCAGACTCACATATCTTAAGAGTGTGCCTGGAGAATAATGGCAAGTTAGGTTTGGCAGAAACTAAATATTATCCTCAAGATCTCTGAAGTGTTGACAGTATGATGTAGATACCACACAAACCTGAGCCAGCTCAGAGGCTTCCTTTTTTTTTTTTTTTTTGGTTTTTCGAGACAGGGTTTCTCTGTGTAGCTTTGCGCCTTTCCTGGGACTCACTTGGTAGCTCAGGCTGGCCTCGAACTCACAGAGATCCGCCTGGCTCTGCCTCCCGAGTGCTGGGATTAAAGTCGTGCACCACCACTGCCCGGCCAGAGGCTTCCTTTTATTTTTGGCAATTTTAGTGAAGCAAACATGTAGCAAGAAAAATACCAGTTCATCTCGTTTGACCGGTTTCTTCAAGCATTTTCTTTTGATTGACAATCATATTTTTTTTCCAAATAAAAACCTTAAAGGCAAATATATTGAAATTCTTTTCTCAAGGGAGTGACATTTAGAGTATTCGTGTTTTGGCTGTAATTTCTCAACAACCTATTTTGCACTTTGTGTTTTCAAATATAGCTTATTTAACTTCTTAGAACAAATCACTTCTGGCACTTTCTAATGAACCCTGTTAAGAGACAATGATTCTTGTGATATTCTCCTGGGACAGCAGAGTTTCTGTGTTGAATATTTTTACCTAAGAATTTTACCAAGATTTTATTAAATAAGCTGCTCATTGCTTCAACCTTCATTGTACCTATTTAATTGCAGTAATTGATGTCAAGGCTTACGAGAAAGATAATATGAAAAGACACGATACTGTGAGATGTCAGCAAAGACCTACAAACTACTCAATTAATACTTGTAAGTGTGGAAAGAGAGGGTAGAACATGCTGAAGTGAAGCATTAATCTAATTAATATTTATCAATAAAAAATTGAGAGTCAGATACCAGGGTAAGAACCTGAAATTTCTGAGAAACAGGGAGCAGCTACCAGTCACCTCCTACTTTTGTTCCTCCATCCAAGGAATGTGGGCGTTGATCTCAGGGTCATGGGTTCATGCCCCATATTGGGTGCCAGATGAATTGTTAATCTAATTAATCTTTATCAACAACAACAAAAAAAAAATCAGGATTCAAGCAATAGTGGAGAATGTGCTTGAATTGGCTTACCCCAGTAATCAGATCAGTGAATACTGTAACTGTCATCATAGAGCCTTCATCCAGTAACTGATGGAAGCAGATGCAGAGATCCACAGCCAAGCATCTGGATGAGCTCCAGGAGTCTAGTCAAAGAGAATGAAGAGGGATTCTATGAGCTAGGGATATCAAGATCATGATGGAGAAAACCTACAGAGAGAACCAAACTAAACTGTGGGAACTCATGAAATTTAGATCAACACCTGTGGAGCCTCCACAAGACTGGACTAGGCCCTCCACACAAGCAAGACAGTTGTGTATCTTGGTCTGCTTAAGGGGCTCCCTGGCAGTAGGATCAGGATCCATCCATGGTACGTGAGCTGGCTTTTTGGAGCCCACTACCTGTGGTGGGATACCTTGCACAGCCTTGAGGCAGGAGAAGGGGCTTGGACTTGCTTCTACTTTATGAACCAGGCTCTGTTGACTCCCCATGGGAGGCTTTACCTTCTTGTAGGAGGGGAAGACTGGAGGGGTGGGAGGACAGAAGAGGGTGATCTGTGATTGGTATGTAAAATGAATAAAAATTTCTTAATAAAAGAATAATAGGGAGTCACATATCAGGATAAGCAGCTGAAAGATCATAAAAGTGGGAAGCAGCCACCAGTCACCTCCTACCTCTTCTTTTACTCTGTTCAAAAGGGCTGGGATCCTCTTACTGCCCTGCATTACTACTTCCTGTCTCCTCTCTGTCTCCAGTCCTCCAAACCTCTATGGTTAGTTTAGGTCTGCCAGTGGCTTGCTCTGCCCTCTGACTCCAAGCAAGCTTTTTTGTCAGAACACAATCAAAATGTCACACAACCCTGGAGTTGGTACAGAGTTAAAGTTGTAGGTAGGTTAAGAGAAATATCCACTGCTGGGTATAATGGTTCCTTTAGTGTTTTTAAATAAATTTTGAATAAGGGAAAGGATCAGGAAAATTCTATAAAAATGAATTTAGACACACAGAGAAACAAGTTCAAATTCAGAGGCTTTTTTGATATGCATTTTGCTTGTAATTCCAATTCCTGGTTGATTCAGTTAAAAAATTACTTACAAGCCCCTACCATGTCTAGTTAGTCTTTGCAGAGGAAATTTGAACATCAATTCTAGGCCCAAATTTGCTATTTAATAAATGGAAAAGTGGCCAAGGAATTTAATAAATTCATATCCAGGGGCTGACATGACTATTTGGAAGTATGATAAATCCACAAGAAGGCATAGGGAGTATATTCCTGTAACTGTTATGTCTGGTACCATGAATGGTGACTAGTGAGGACTTGAGAAAACATCCAGGATTTCTCTAGCCAAAGCTATTCACATAATGACCAAAATGTATTAGTCAGGCACACTTGAACACATAGAGATTTTTATTTTTTTTTAAAAATAATCTCCACAGATTCACACATTATCTTCTTTTTAGAAAAGTTAATGTGACTTTTAAATTTTGAACAATAAATTTACTACTTTTATGTGCTCTCCTTGTATACTATATTTGATGTCTGAAAACAAAATATTTATTGCAGTCTGATTATTACCTCATTGGCCCAACAAATACTTTGATGATGGATATATTGAGAAAAACCAAACGGTTTCTATATATCAAAAAATACTAGGGAAAACATTGAAGTGGATTGCCTATAGCTCATCAGAGTACTTAATATTGTATTTCAGTCATCTTAGATAGCTATATTTCTTTGCAGAACTAGAAAGCTTGAATATTTCATTTTTCCATTCTTCTTCAAAGTATATTCTGCATTACAATTTATTTTAAGAAATGTGTGAAGTGTGTTAAAATGTAAATTTTAGGCTTTTTGTGAGGCCCTTGAATCTTTAAGCAGCACTTGAATCTTTTGATGCTAAAAGGACCTATCAAAGACACACACACACACACACACACACACACACACACACACACATCCACACTATCTAAAAAAGGAGAATAGGATTTACAAATAAAATCAACTAAAAAAGATCTTAGAAGTTATAGTAGAAACTAAAGTTGGTAACTGTGAGCAGTGACCACAGCTTCAAACCACTCAGAATTTCCATATACAGAGAGTAAAACACATATCCAACAAGTCTTTTGTTAGTAATAACTCTATGTCGTTGTATGTTAATACTTTTTAGTTAAGATGGCTGACCTCAAATGTGGCCTGTCATCTAACAAATGATTGTTATTTCTCATTTAAATCAAATACACACACACACACACACACACACACACACACACACACACACACACAGAGCTGTATTGGAAATCATGAAAGCAAATCATCAAGTAATTGAAACGGAATTTACAAAAGTGTAAATATAGATCAGCATGCATGAGTCAGAGGGAGCTGGGAAAATCCAGAGTAGTTCTTTGGGCCTGTATTCTTAAATGATGTGTAGGTTAAGTAGCTTCTGTGGACCAAGGGTTGAGCTGGGTTCACAAAAAGCAATATTCCTTTGAATGAGGTCTTAGGTACTTCTTTCCATCTCTTTGGGTAAATGCTAGAAACAAGCTAACCAATCCATTAGGGTAGACGTAGTATGTGTGTGCACCACATGTATGTCTGTTACCCAAGGAGGCCAGAAGACAGTGTCAGCTGACCTGGAACTAGACCTATGATGGTTTTGATCCTCCATATGGGTGCTGGGGACAGATACAGGGTCTCTGAAAGAGCAGTAAGTTCTCTTAACTTCTTAGCGTTTTCTCCAGCACCACCTTATTTTAAAATCTATCTTTCTAGAAATTAGTCTAAATCAATGAACAACACTTAATTCATTTCTATCTTCTTTTCTTAAGCTGTTAGTAGACTTTCTATTATTGCTTAATGACTAAAATGGATGTACCTGCGAATACACACTAGGTGTTTGAGAATCAGCCTTTGTATCAATCATTTTGATTATTGTCAACTCTGTATTTATAGTAAAACCTCTCTTAAAACAGTATTGTTTGGACTTATTTTACTCCATACTTGCTACATTCTCATACTTTCAAAAATTACAGAGTTACACATGGGGTGCAGGATCTTACCTATCATAAAGAAATCATGTTTCTTTTTTGTACACGAAACACCAAGTTTTATATGAAGTTATACCCAAAAATACTTTAGTCATTATTTTATATACTAATCATCCTTCATTTTTAAGGCATTTTGTCAATGTTCAGTAATGCACATTTTCCTTATGTTTATATTTTAAGTTCATTTAGTCAGAACATATAAACAATTAAGTAAAAAAGTCCACTTAAAACTGATAGACATCCTTTAATCCCAGCACTCGGGAGGCAGAGGCAGGCGGATCTCTGTGAGTTCGAGGCCAGCCTGGGCTACCAAGTGAGTTCCAGGAAAGGCGCAAAGCTACACAGAGAAACCCTGTCTCGAAAAACCAAAAAAAAAAACAAAAAACTGATAGACATGTTTATACCATTAATTTTTTGAAAATAATATTGAAGTTACATGACTTTTCATAATCCTTGTTTGCACTGTGAATATTTGAAAGCTACCGTTGTATAGAAGTCTCAAACTATAGTAACTTTTTGAAACATTTTGACACATAGTGAGAATTGTTCTGATGACAGAAATTTTATTCTTCAGATTAAAATACTTCCATATTTTTATGTTACTATTATGTATATTTGTCATGGTGATGACATGACCATGTAAAGTTGCCGTACTCTGGTTGGTTGGGAAACAATGCATGTTCTGTATTTGTTACTATTTGGTGGCTGTGATAAACATCTTGACCCAAAACAAATTAAGGAACAATTTATTTTGGCTTATAGTTTTGGAGGAGTAGATGTCCAGATGGAGGAGAAGGTAAGGCAGCAGGAGCAGGAAGCTGAACTATCACATTTCAGTCACAATCAGGAAGCAGAACGAGAGAAGGAAATGGGGTGAGGCTCTGAAGCATCAAAGCCAGCCCCCACTGATGTGTTTCCTCCCACAAGGCCCAATCTCCTGATGGTTCCAAGCCTTTCCAATGTTCCAATTAGAACCACCAACTTGGGAACAGATTTTCAAATATATATATATAAGCTTATGTGGGATATTTATACATTTAAAATACCATATTCTCCCTACAGTCCTGCCATGGAATTCTGTGGTGTGGTATAGAGAATCACTATAAATACAAGTGATACAGAACATAACAACTTAAAAGCCAGTTTGGGATTTACCATCTCTTTTTTTTTCTTCAGCCATCAAGCTTGTAATGTTTCAGAGTGAAGTTGATACAACAAATTGCATCCAAAAGTTAAGATAATTTTAAAAAATCCATAGTAGCTCAAGAAGATACATATAGCATGAAGAATAAATGATTTTTCCATCTTTAAGATAACAGATCACAATCTAAGCTAAAGTGATATAATACTCATAGTGGATTATATCAATTTCATTCTAAAAGGCCATGTATAAGTGTGATGATGAAGTTTCTCAAGCCAAGGGTAGGTAATGGCACTTGCTGCCAACCCAGATGACTTGAGTTTGACCACTGGGACCCACATGGCAGAAGGAAAAAATGATTTTTTTTTCAAATTGAGCTCTGACCTCCACATACGTTCTGTGATACCTGCATGTGTGTGGGTAAATAAATAAATCTAAAAAACTGAGTAATTTTGGCCAGCCTGTAGTATCCAGTGTTTGATCAACTTATGGATTCTGCCATGAGAAGGTGTTTTGTAAACATATTTAGAGTGTGTATTTATTTGGTGTTAAGTAAAAGACATCATGATTGACAATATGGATGGGTCTTATCCAACCAGTTGAAAGTTTTAAGAGCAATTAAGGTTTTCAAGGGAGAAATCAATTCTGATTGGAGACTCTAACAACAAAATCCTGCCTGAGTTTCCACTCTACAAAGCTAATCTATAAATATCACCTTTCTTTGTACAATTGTGTAGACTAAAACCTTAAAGTAAATACCTTAGCATAGCGACCCTAATGTATGTCTTATTGGTTACTTATCTTTGAAAACTCTGATTAATACAATATGTTTGGTAAAGTGTTTACTTACTGTACAATTCTATTCTCAATTGACTCAAAGAAATGTAGAGGACAGATATAGAAAAACACACCAAGGGAATATTGGGATAAGCTCTGAGCAATTGTCTTAGGTAATGTATTTATTTAAACTTTCTTTTTGGATATAGTATTTTCCATAATGTAATTTACCTTTGAGATGATGAAGAAATGCAGAAAACCTTCTTGTGGTTTTATGATGATAAATGCAAATCTGAGGGTAAAGTATGGAAAAGAGGAGATCTCATCATTAAACTAGAGATGTTTGTCAGTTATGAGAGTGAATAGAAAAGAATAAATAAACCACATTTCAAAATATATCAAAATATTTTATAAACCCATGGCAGTTTGTTTAAGGAATGGAAAAATTAAATATAAGAATATATATTTTCAACTGTCTTTTTTATTTTTAATACTCCAGATATTTTTCATTGTGCCTTATTCTAGGCTACATGTCATTCTTGTTTTCTCAACTCACTGGGTCAGTGCCACTCCTCAAGACTTCTGCATATGACTTCTTGCCACCAGGTGAGTGTTCTGTAATATCACATAGACTCTTCCATATCCAAGCAACAAAACACAAACATATTTGTTAGCTTACTCTATTATTATCTGCTTATGATTACTGGGTCAATTAACTTATATTTGACTGATTTTCCATAAACAATTCTTGTAGACTGCACAGAAAACACATTAGGACAACTGTTTTAGTGACTTACTCATAGGACTCTTGTCAGAGAATCACGTAAATTATAATATACATATATGTATGAAATCACAATTAATGAAAAAAGAAACCATGAATTTGAAAGAGCAAGGTGGGTATATAGGAGGAATTGGGAGGAAGAAAGAAGAGGGAAATGATGTAATTATATAATAATCTAAAAAATATTTAAAAAATATATTAAAGCATATTAGCTTTCCCCAAAGACTTAATGTCCCCTATTTCCTTGGTGTAAACCTGAACTTGAATGATTATAAGTAGCACTAATCAGGTAAGTTCACTTATTTATTTGATTATGCATGCCTACTTGGGAGATTTCTTACTGCATGAGTTACTTTTGTCATTGCTGTAAGAAGACACCTGCCCAAAGCAGCTAAGGAGAGTCGTACCATTTGAAGGTACAGTCATCTATGGTGATGAATGTCTGTTGGTGTGAGTGTGAGATACCCAGTTATACTGCATTCATGGTGAGGAAAAGGAAATAATGAATGTGCTCAGCTGCATTTCTCCTTATTCTGCTTTGATTCAGTCAGGGAACCCATTCCACACATGGATCAGCCCACAAACAGCACATGTCTTTGCTCCTCAGTTAAACCCATTTGGAAAAGCCATGAAGACAACCTCAGAGGTATGTATCCTAGATGATTCCAAATCTAATCATGTTGACACTGGTAATTAACTATTGTGCTTCACTTTAGGAGGAATGGTAGCTTCTGAGTGTGCTGGTAACAGCCATGGTGCTAACATCATAAACCGGCCCTTAGTGTTCATTTGAAGGGTCCTGTGTGGCTGGTGTTGCTTTTCACAGATTGATATATTTAATGTGAAAAAGTGACCTGGCATATGGTGAAGGTACTGCATTATCTCCCTCTTGCATATTGAAGAAAATGAGGCACAGAGATATCAGGCAACATTTCCATAGTCATATTGTGCTTATCACCAAAGACTACTTGATTCTATGTCTACTGCTCTTGCAAACAAGAAACTTTTTTTCTCTGAATGGTGAGAACTATAATATTTGGATGTATCTGTGTAATAAAATGTTTTTCATTCACATTCTATTTACATATATTTTTATCATGAATCTTACATATATACTATATAATCATTATGGTTGCTTTCTTTGCTACAGTCCTTAATTCTACAATGATCACAAATGCATTCTATTTTTATTACAATTAGAGAGATCTGAAGGGAGAACAGGAATCTTTGTATGCCATGGAGATTAGCAATTAGTTTCCCTATTTTCTCACCAATATTTTCCATTTTTTTTCTGCTCAGTTTCCTACATTTGAAGGATGTCACAAAATTTAGAAGGAGTGGTCTCTGCTTTCTGAGTAACCTGTTATTCACCATATTTTGTTTTTGATATTTTCCTTTTTAGCTCTATGAATATTCTGTCTTGAAAAAAATCCACCACTAATATGAAGATAGATTTGGAGACACAAGCTGGACAAAGCCAGCCTGAAATGACACAACTCATGATTTGTTTTTCTCTTCAAACAGGCTCAGTGCTGTCTATGGCTAGTTATAGAGGCCACATGTCCTGGGCAAAAATTGTTACTAATGATCTGACAAAGAAAAATCTCAGAATCAGCTAATTTTAAAAATCATGCTGAGTTTAGTATAATTGCTTTAAAACTCATGCTTAGTGGTGGTTTTAATAAGTAACCTTCATTAAAATGTAAAACATGGTATGGAACTAAGACAACTTCTAAAAATAGAGGGAATAAAATACTGGATAGCCCAGAGACTGAAGGTAGAACCAAACATTGTGACTGGCAAAAAACAGAATCAATGAAGTGATTCCTAATGATATTCTGCTGTACTAATAGACCTGTGCCTTTTCCAGTAATCATCAGAGAGGCTTCATTCAGCAGCAGATGGGAACATATGCAGAGACTCACAGCCACATATTATGTAGAGAGAGTCTAAATTGGAGATCTCCACCCAGTCCCTCCCCTTGGAGATCTGGGAAGCCTGAAGAAGAGGAGGAGGAAAGATTGTAGGAGTCAGAGGGCACGGAGGACACAGGAGAACAAGGGCCACCGAATCAACTAAGCAGGTCTCGCATGAGTTCACAGAGATTGAACCAGCAAGCGTGGTGTCTGCATGGCTCTTCACCAGGTTCTCTGCATATATGTTATGGCTGTTAGCTTGGTGTATTTGTGGGACTCCTAACAATGGTAGTGGGTATATCTCTGACTCTTTTTTTTCCTGCTCTTGGGACTCTTTTCCTCCTATTGGGTTACCCTGTCCAGTCTCAATATGAGGGCTTTTGCCTTGCCTTACTGTATCTTGCTTTGTTCTGTTTGGCTGTCATCTCTTAGAGATCTGCTCTTTTCTGAAGAGGAAACATAGGAGGAGTGGATCTTGAGGAGAGGGGAAGTGGTGGGGGAAGCTGGAAGGAATGGAGGGAGGGGAAACTATGCTTGGAATGTATTGTATTAAGGAAGAATCTATTTCCAATAAAAATAAAAAGTAAATAATAAAATAAAGGCTCTTACAAACCCTAACTTGAATTTATTGGCACAGTAAAATACTTTCTGAACAAAACATCAATAGCGTAGGTACTAAGTTCAGCAATTAATAAATGAGACCTCATGAAACTGAGAAGTTTCTGTATAGCACAGGTTACCATCATTAAGACAATAGGCTATAGAATGGGAAAATATTTTTATCAAGTGCACATGATAGAGGGCTAATATCTAAAATATATAAAGACTAATAAAACTGGATATCAAGAAAACAAATAACCCACTAAAAATTGCGTACACATATAAACAGAGAATTCTCTACAGAGGAAACCCAAGTGGCTGAGAAGTACTTAAAGAAAAGTTCAATATCCTTAGTCATCAGGGAACTGAGACTCAAAAGTACTTGGAGAGTTAATCTTACACCCATCAGAATGGCCAAGTTCAATAACACAAATGACAGCTCATGCTGGTGAGGATGTGGAAGAAGGGGGGGCACTCTTCCACTGCTGATGACAGTGCAGACTTGCACAACCACTATGGAAATGAATGTGATGGGTAATTGTAGAGCTGAGAATAGATCTACCTCTGGGTCCAGCTATATTGTTTTTGGCCTTATACCCAAAAGACTCTACTTCCTACTACAGAGACATTTGTTCAACCATGCTCATTGTTGCTCTATTCATAATAGAAAGAAATTGGAAACAGCCCAAGATGCTCAACAGAGGAATAGATAAAGAAAGTTTGCCACACTTTCTTTATATTTATACAATGGAACATTACTCAGTTGTTAAAAAATAAAATCATGAAATGCACAGGTAAACAGATGAAGCTAGAAAAAACAACATATACTGAGAGAGGTAACCCAGACCCCAAAAGACAAATATGTGTTTGCTTATAAGTGAATGTTAGCTGTTAAGTCTTCAATAAGCACATTACAATCTATATCACAGAGGTTAGTTATAGAGTAAGGAACTAGAGGGGGACAAAAGATCTCCTTAGGAAGGGGAAATGAAATAGATAGTTATAGATGAACAGGAGATAGGGGAACTGGAATGAGAGGATCAAATGGGGAGGGAGAAGGAAGAAGAAAGTGAATGAGGGAATGTAGGAAGAGACAGATGAAATTAAGGGACATCTGAGGACTCACATGGAAACCAAATAGTAGCAGCTTCCTAAAATATATACATATATGAAGGAGATTTAAATGGATTTGCCAAACAACAGGGTAGACTGAGCCCAAACTGAACATCTCTCATCACCAAATGAAGCCTCCAAATCTGGGAATCAGTTATATCTAACCACGTTGTTAGCCAAAGGGTTAACATGGGCTTGCCAAAACATTCCAAGATATTTCCAATGCTATTGGTTGCTCTCCACAAAGTTATGATAAGGCCCAGTTGCTGAAGACAACACCTGCACTACTCATCTACACAACTCATTGAACATGGAGAAGTTGAGCTGATATCTACCTAGAGCTTTGACTCCTATGGACTAGTATTCATGGTACTGGAAGATACTCTGCATACTGCCAGAGGGGAAAGATAAACACCAAACCCTTTGATTTTCAATGATGTCTTGCCTGCAAAATATATTGGCACAATAGTACCACAGAAGTTGTGGGAGTAACCAACCACTGTGTGGTTGGATTTAAGGCCCACTCCATGAAATGGTACTCATCTCTGACACTGCTTGGATGACCAAGAACCTGAGACTAGATAGGCCAGGGTCTGGGGAAAAATCAAATAATACTCTTCTGCTAAAGAACACAGCAACAAAATGATTCCTAATGACATTTTGCTATACTTATCAGTTTCTCCTCGGTCATCATCTAAAAGTTTTCCCCTGCAGTAAATGGGAACAAATATAAAGACCCACAGCTGGACAATGTGCAAAGAGTAAGAGACCTTGTAACACCAAGTCCCAAATGGAATATCTCTATCAAATCTCTTCCCTCAGAGCTCAGGGAACCCTGTGGAAGAGGAGGTGGAAAGATTGTAAGAGTCAGATGTGATAGAGGACACCATGGAAACAAGGTCTTCTAAATACTTTCAGACTGATGACCATATAAACTCAAGTACTATGAGACTGTAGCAACATATAAAGATCCTTCAGGGGTTGGGGACAGATGACGTCCCAGTGTTAAGAGGAAAAGTAGACACAAACTTCCATCCTTAACCCAGAAACCATCTCCAATTGATAACTACTTGCAAATGAAAAATTAGTTTTCTCCAACAGAGTCTTACTGATATACACACCACTCTTTTATTCATTTGCTTTATTAAGAAATTTTTATTCATTTTACATACCAACCACAGATCCCCCTTTCTTCCCTCCTCCCTCTCTCCCCTAGCCTTCCCCAGAAACCCACCCCCATTCCCTCCTTCAAAAAGGTAAGGCTTCCCATGGGGAGTCAGCAAAGCCTAGTACATTCAATTGAGGCAGGTCCAAGCCCCTCCCCTGCGTCAGGGCAGGCCTATGCCCAGCAGTAGATGGCTAACACAAAACGAACTCAGTCAACTCAATTGCATTTTGGAGGTCCTTTGCCTTGTAATGTTTCTCTCTCTCTGTCTCTGTCTCTCTCTCTATCTCTCTCTCTCTCTCTCTTTCTGTGCCTTACATATCCTTTGTGTTTTTAGTATGCTTTCTGGTTTTCTGTTTTCATTGGATTTCTATGTCTGAGAACTGTGTCTATATATGTGCCTTGTGCTTTTTCTTTGGCTTTTTTCTTCTGTTTGTTTCCTATTTAGCTTTGTTTTTATTTTTTTCTTATCATTTTTAGAGAGAGGAAAAAGAAAGGGAATGGGATTTGGATGGGAGGAGAGATGGCTAGGATCTGAGAGAAGTTAGTAGTGGAAGAAACTGTAATCAGAATATATTGTATCAAAATATTATTTTTAATAAAAAATAGGAAATAAAGAAATCTTAACTGTGTTAATGTCTGATACCATCAAGAGTCACTCATTTTCATGGTGTTGAAGTTTTGTTATTTCTATGTCTATTTAAGAGGCTTCATAATATTTTAGAGATTGATGAAACCACAGAAAGCTGTAGAGTCTACAGATTCATTTCACAGGTAGATAAGAAATGCAGTGATTTGTCCAAATCCTTGCACTTGAAGAACCCAATCTGGAATGTAAATACTCAGCTTCCCTCCCTCCCTCCCTCCCTCCCTCCCTCTCTCCC
>CABHPP010120389.1:0-40762 GCA_902168425.1 Peromyscus attwateri
ATTAAAGTATAAAGTGAATATGCCAAGGAAACAGTGTGGCTGAAGTTTCCCTGTGTCCCGGCCTGCCAGCAGTCGGGGCAAATCTCTCCCACTAGCATCCCCCAAGTAAACACACAGAAACTTATATTACTTATAAACTATATGGCCGTGGCAGGCTTCTTACTATCTGTCCTTATATCTTAAATTAACCCATTTCCATAAATCTATACCTTGCCATGTGGCTCGTGGCTTTCCGGTGTCTTACATCATGCTTCTCCTCATGGTGGCTGGCCTCGTCTCCCTGACTCTGCCTTCCTGTTTCCCCAATTCTCCTCTCTGCTAGTCCCACCTATGCTTCCTGCCTGACTACTGGCCAATCAGCATTTTATTTATCAATCAATTATAGCAATACATTCACAGCATAGAAAACATCCCACAGCAACACAGGATAACTCTAAGAAGTGGTTAAGAAAGCTGACTCAGTTGTACTCTGTCCTGTGGGAATGCTGTCAACAACTCTAACCTTCAATTTCCTTTCGTGAATAAAACATGGATAAAGATAATACAATATTCTTCAGGTGGGAGGATTAAGTGTGCTTAGCCTAGCACCTGTGTATTACCAAAGCTCTCTTAACAACATGTCAGTGCTGAGAGTTCTTTTCAGTTGCTGCTTAGCATGTGCCTGTCTACACTTACATATTACAAGTTTGTGTTGTCCTATTAACTACTTATGATGAAAAGATTCTAAATGCTTTATCTTCTAGAAATATATGATACATAAGTGTTAGTGATATTCACTCTGCTATTTAGCGTGGCATAGCACAGCTACTTGTTCCTACATAATGGTACCATCAATCCATGTTGCCCATTCCTTTCTTCCCCATTGTCTCTGTAACCACCTTCTATTTTCAACTTCATGAAATTAACTTTAATATCCTTTGATCCTTGTGTTTCTATGTCTGGGCTTTTCTGTGTAGCATAGTGATCTCCAGTTCTATCCATGTAGTCACAAATGCCAGGATGTCATTCTCTTGTATGGATGAATAGTGTTCTAGGGATGTGTGTCTATCACAATTTCTTTATTCATGCATTCATTGGTAAGCACTTCTTGGCTATAGTGAACTGTGCTGCCGTGATCATTGGAGTGCAGATGTCCCTTCAACATATTTATTTCCTATGGACATATTCTTCCTATTGGAATTGCTGAATCAAGAATTAGTTCTGTTTTTAATCTTTGGAGGAAACTTCAAAATGTTTTCCATAATAGCCAACTTAATTTATTTCCTACCAACAGTGCGAGGCTGTGTTTTTGTTAGTTATAATTTTTGCATATTTATCATTGCATTCACAAGGTCTGGTAAAAGGTAACTTTTTTATTACATGTAATCTACACATGGGTCTTTGGTAGATTAAGTTACTGTATGGATCTTAGTGCATCTGTATTTCTTATCGCATTAATATAATTTAAGAAGCAAAGTAAATTTGTCATGGTAATTCAGTAATATGTACAAACTGAAAATTTGTAAGTGTGGTGTTTAGAGTGTCATGAGCCCTGTCCCATTATTTCAGCCTGTCCATATATAAAGTTCAGATTTTATTTTGAAGCTTGGGTACAGATAGTGTATGCAGCTAAAGAAAGGATGAAGGGAAACAATAGATGGAGAGATTGCAGATGTTATAATCTTAGTGTTTTTTTAGTGCACATAAATGACCTACCCATCTATTCATAAGTATTTGCTACATATCTCCAATCTTCATTCTTTGATAAATACAGCCTTTAGCACAAACCATTTGGTTCCAGGTACACTGCTATTAAAATAAATTGGGATTGAGGAAGGTTTAGGGTTCTGTTGCATCTGGTAGAAAGTCTTTCAAGCCATTAATGAGGGACACAAGTAGTCAGAATTCATACCAATATTTAAGAAATTGTAAGTACTGCGCATTTGTCATGTAATGTAACTTCAGAAATGAATGCTTTCATTGTTTAGAATGGCTTTATAGGAGTAAAGAGCAAATGTTAGTAATATACTCAATTGACCACCAGATTCTGGTGTAACAGATTGGTGGTGGCTTCTGACTCTGATTAAAGTACAAATGCCTTTGTTATGTTCCAATAGTGATACCATAATTCATCTGGCAAACACTTCTTATTTTCCCTGGTATAATGGCAGATTTTCAATACTAGAGAGTTCCTAACCTGGTAGAGTGGGGATACCTGCAGGTTTAGCCCAGCTTTATTAACTGGAAGGAAGCCAGAAACTGTGATAGCCATGCTTTGAGTTTCTTCTTGCATACCAAGACATACTCATCCCACTTCATGCAGCAAATACTTTTGGTGCACTCAGTGTGTCAGGCCACTTGTTATCAGGAAACATATTCCAAAGGAAAAGAAGGAACTGCAAGCATATAATAGATGTAACTTGTAATGCGTGTAAGACCAATTATTTTAGTAATAGAATTAGGCAGTTTCTAAACAGAGTTTCAACTTGTTTCATTCTGTAGAGCAAAATTTTTACTAAATCTTTCTAGCTTTCTCTCTAGCTTGTCTTCTGTAACTAAAATTACTGTGAACTGCCTGTACCTTGAGAGAAAGTTAAATTTATCAGTTCATTTATCCTTGGAAATCATTCAATCTCGCCACAATATTCTTTCTCTTATCTTGGTGATCATGTCTCTAAATTCCCTTTACAAGCCACATTTGTTATAATTCATGTTCATGTGGTCAGTTAACCAAAGTGAAAGCATTGTGGTTCACTTTGGTTGTTTTTGTCCCAGTCAACAGTATTCTATATCCTAAATCACTGTTTTGGTAGCTGAATCATTACAGAAGGGTTGAAATGCTTTATGACTAAAATGTCTTTGCCCTCAGTGTTCCTATATGAGAATAGCCTTTGATGGAACACCTGAGTGAGATCTTATAGGTCAAGTTTCTGTGTGTCCTGGCAGTCACTCCCAAATAACCACACAGAGACTTACTGTTAATTATAAATGCTTGGCTTATAGCTTAGGTTGTCTTCAGCCAGCTCTTACAATTTATGTTAATCCATTTCTAGTAATCTATGTGCTGCCCCGAGGCTCATTTAACTCCCCTGTGAACTTCCCATGTTGCTTCTTCCATGTCTGGCTCCCAGCTCCTCAGACTCCACTTCTTCCTAGTATTCTCTCTGCCCCCAAAATACTGCCTAGCTATCCACCAATCAGCTTTTTAGTTAACAACTAGAGCAATACATTTCCATAGTGTACAGAAGGACTGTTCCACAGCAAGATCTGTCATATGTTTGTGTCTGTGAAGATGCTTTTATCCCCCATACCTTATTTGCTGGCAATAGAACCCTGGGCTTGCCATGTACTAGGCAAGTGCATATAGGTGATCTTTATTGCTGGCCAACCTGTTTCAAATTCCTGATCATCTATCACTCATTTGCTCACAAGGGTATCACATTCATTGGACCTTTTTTATATGCTTCCTGTGAGGATCTGTAGACTTAAGATAGTGCAGATACTTAGTACCTATAGAAATGTTAGAATACTGCACTCATTAATACTATGAGGCCTGCTACCATCGAAAGCAATTGTTCTATCTTTTCAGTATTATTATTGAGACATAGTAATAGTTAGTTAATAAAATAAATAAATACATAAGCTGCCTGGGTCCAACAGACATACTGTGAATCTCTTAAAAAAGAATGAAGCTGGCAGCTTTTCTAGAAATCAGATCATATCCCTGGGCCAAACATTGGCTTTGATAGATTTAGTCATTGGGGAGTGTGAATGAACAGCTGCCTTTTGAATTTAGCCATGGGAAACTTGCTGACAAGCATAAATATGAATAGGGCAATAAAGCTTGCAAATAACAACAAAAGAATGTTGATGCAGAACCCAAGAAGATTCAAAACCAATTTCCTTTCTCCATCATTTTATGTATCCTCTACCATAATTTGTCTATAGTTGCCATGCCCATAAGCAATGTCACTCCAGAAATGACAGATTACCTTTTTAAAATTTGTTCTAGGTGAATTAAAAACCAATTAGCTTTTAATTTTTTCCCATGGTCTTACAAGATTTAAATTATCAATCTAAAGTGCTCTGCTTTGAGGATAGCTTTTGAAAACTTAAAAATATGAACAACAGCATGAGCTGGAGTTCACAAGGACTTTCAACTTTTACTTGGTTGACTTACAAGTCCTTGTCTTCAAAAGATGTTCTTTAAGTTATATTTTGGTTTCTTGCTTAATATCAGCTTAATAATATATCACCTATTAATTTATTGGATTAGGAAATAGTTCTTGTTTAAAGGTGATTATTGAGTGCCTTCACTGTGAAGAATTTTAAGTTCCTTAACCCTCCCTCCATAAGCATTTTACATGCTTGTTGTCAAGTATTAATAGGGACTATATAATCACATGCTTAGTGGGGCTTCTTGATGATATTTCTTTGAGGCTGTAATCTACGTTTTCTGTGGCCACCAAATGTAAGGCAATGGATTTCAGCCTTTTGAGAACAACAATAACAACAAACTAACTATTTAAAAAGTAAATTTTGAAGGAAAAGAAGGCAAAACCAAATCCTGTCTGTTTTACTTTGGGTGGCTCAGTCAGTCAAGAGTTGTCATGAGAACTTGAGTTTGATACCCAGCACCTAAATATGAATATCAAATGTAGTGCCTTGCATTTGCAATCCCAGCATAAGGAAAGCAGAGACAGGTGTATTTCTGTGGCTAGCTGGCCAGCCAGCCTAGCTAAATTGGCCAATGACAGGACAGTGAGAACCCTTGTTTCAAAAAACAGCCATAGATACCCCAAAGTGGATGGGGAAAAGCTCATGAGGCCTCAACCCTACAGCAAGAACTACAGAAAGTAATAGATGCTGAGAGTAGGAGAAATAGCCTTTCCCAGGGAAAGAACACACTAATTGGTTTTCTAGTACCAAATGATCAGCCCTGAAAACATACGTAGAAGTAACATACAGACTGAGCAAGTTGTATTTAGATATTTAGGAAGAGACACATATATAACAATGCAAAAAGAGGACATGAATTTGAAACAGAGCAAGGAAGGGTATATGGGAATGTTTGGAGGGAAGAAAGGGAAGGGAGAAATGATGTAATTATATTATGATCTCAGTAAAGTCAGTTTGAAAGAATGATTGATAGCTCCTGAGCAGTGATACTTCAGGTTGTCCTCTGGCCTCCATATGCATACACATACGCGCGCATACACACACACACACACACACACACACACACACACACACACACACACATTCATTCCTAGAAAATGAATCAAGCTGCAAATAGTAGAACCTGACTGAATGTTCCATTGATGTATCTAATTAAGTTCAATTCACACCAGGTTTGTTAGGCTAGGACAGCTCAGGATGGGAAAGACCTATACCTGTGCATTTAAGTTGACCTCAAGATAGTAAAAAATGGGGAGATGGGTGGGGGAGTGTATGGGGGCTAGGTTTTAGAAATTGAGCAGAGGAGGAGAATTCAGAAACTTGTAAGATGAATTGCTAAACAGTCTTATTAATAAAAAACCCAGAGCCAGAAATCAGGGTTAAAACCTGAGAGATCAGAGGAATAGGAAAAGCCGCAGCTAATCTCACCTCACCAACTCCGCAGCTTCCGAAGAGAAGCTACTTCCTGTGTACTCATTTCCTCTCCATCCAGCTATATCACTTTTTCTTCCCAGCCCAGCTCTGTTACTTCCTGTCTGTATAGACCTCTAGACCTTTATGGCTAGTGCTAGGATTAAAGGCATGTGTCACCATGCCTGGCTCTGTTCCCAGTGTGGCCTTGAACTCACAGAGGTCCAGACGGATCCCTGCTGTAGCTGGAGAGTTTTCTCTCTGGGTCCCGCCAAGCCCCGGCAGTCCGACAGTCCACTTATAAAATAAACACACAGACGCTTATATTATTTAAACTGTTTGGCCTAATGGCTCAGGCTTCTAGCTATCTAGTTCTTACATCTTAAATTAATCCATTTCTATAAATCTATACCTTGGCTTGTGGCTTACCGGCATCTTCACATGCCGCTTGTCATGTCGGCAGCTGGCAGTGTCTCCCTCTGCCTTCCTGTTCTCTCAATTCTCCTCTGTTAGTCCTGCCTATACTTCCTGCCTGGCCATTGGCCAATCAGTGTTTTATTTATTGACCAATCAGAGCAACACATTTGACATACAGACCATCCCACAGCACCCTGCCTCCCCAGTGATAGGATTAAAGGCATGTGCTACCATTGCCTGACTTCTGTGTTTAATATAGTGGCTGGCTTTTTCCTCTGATCCTCTGATAAACTTTATTGGGGGACACAGATAAAATATTACCGCAGAAACTCATAAATACTAGTTCTGATTTCTTTACCTTAAATTGTTAAACTTGGATTTTATTTTCTCTTTACTTTAAGAATACTATTCACAAATTGCCCATTAGATTTAGGTAGACTATATCTAAATTTGATATTATCATAGGCACTTTAAGACTTTCTCTGTTTAATTTCTGAAAGTTCTCATGATTAATAGAGGAGATAACTTTGAAATTGGAGGCTGGAAAAAAGGAGAGGTCCTGTCTCTTCAGTCCCGCCGTGTTCCACCCATGCACTCAGTCCCGCCGTGTTCCACCCATGCACTCAGTCCCGCCGTGTTCCACCCATGCACTCAGTCCCGCCGTGTTCCACTCCTGCTCTCAGTCTCGCTGTGTTCCACCCCTGCTCTCAGTCCTGCCGTGTTCCACCCTGTATTCTAATATGTTGGCCTGCGGATGCCTTTCATTTCTGTGAAATTGACCAAATGCAAACTGTAACTCAGGCTGCAGCCAGAAGTTAAAAGAGAGACTCATACTTTTCAAGGGTTTATGGAGAAGAAACTGAAGATCCTTAATTCTGTGTGGATTGTTTTTAACTTCATCAAGTCTCACAGCTCAATGCGGAACTTTGGAGGATTAACTGGTTTCTCCTCAGGTTTTCAGCAGGCTCCATTTTCTTTTCTAACTCTGACCTGATGCATGCTCTCGGGAGTGTAAAGTAGCGCAACACAGAAGGTGAGTTCAGGGTGATCCATGGCTGACATGAGATCTCCCTAGCACCTGGTTAGTTTCATCATAAGAATGCTATATGGAAGCAGGCTCACACATAGGAGGAAAGTTTCTTAGATTCATGCAACCCAGAATGCGCCAGGCATGTGCACTGATTTCTTTTTCATTTTTGTCCATCTTTCTACATGAGATTCCTGTCAAGTAGTGTCAAAGACAGCCACTTATTCACCCACCTATCTTTCTCCCAAACAAATAGGGTAGTGGGAAGATGAATCAAAGAATGATTGTCCTTCCCTGTGTTTTCTCTAACCCTGGGGGAAGGCATCTTTTTCCTGCAAAGTATAACAAAAGTTATGTGGAAAGACCTCCTTAGCTCATCTTCTACCAGCCATCTTCCTGGGAACTGTTCACTCTGCTAAGGAAACAGGAGTTCTCTGTGTGGCCAGATGTGGGTCACTATACAAGCCTGGAAACCCAGAGAAGTTACGAGGCAGATGAAGAAAAAGGATGGTGAGGGGAACAGGAGGTTTAGGGAGTCCATCTGCTTATTAGAAAGGGCCAGGGCAGAGTAGCTAATCCAGAAGGAGAAAACTTGGGCATATTATAAATAGTCATTCTTTCATTTTATGAATATACACTTTTCTGTATCTATACAAACTCTAAGAACCAAAATGAGAAAAAATGCTTATTTGTCTCTGTGGTATTGACTTAATTAATATGCTTATATGCCATTGTATCTATTTTTTTTGCAAATGATGTTTATGTAGATCATATTTTCCTTACCCATTCCTGATGGAGTAATATGAAGGCTAATATACTCAGCTTATACTTGAAAAAATTAAATATATACACATATATTATATATAATATGAATTATCTTTCATGTTAGGTAAGGATCCTGTACATTATTTTAAAAACTGTAATTGCAGGATGTACAAAGAGAATGTCACTAACAAATTTATATTTAACAGAATTACTCTGGTAACAATCTAAGGAAGATAGACATATGATAGCTAAATAATAGTTATGGATATAGATAGATATATTCTTGAACAATTGTAGTAGTAGCTAAATCTGTGAAACTCAAGTTTGGAAGACTAGCTCAGTAGTTAGAGAGTATACTAGAGCCCACTGGAATTTAGAGCATCCAGTGAAATGGCCTGGATGGCAAAAACCTAACAAACAGAGAAGGAAATGGCATTAAAATACCTCAAACAAAACAAAACACAAAGAGTAAATTGAAAGATAGGGCATTCCATTGGGCAACTAGGCACTTTTTATATTGGAGACACTTTCACAAACATTAAATTGGCCTAAAAATGGAAACACTCGTGTCCTTCCAGGGTGTTTTCTGATGAGAAGAAATTTCCAAGTGTCACTATTGCACCTCTTCTAGGGACCCTTATCTATCCCATAATTTCCAATCCATGCAGTTACCCACTACCAAATAATTGTCAAATGTTAGATAATGGCTGCTGTTTTAAAACAACCCTTAAAAGCTTCACATTACTTCATGCACAAAACAAAACAATGCACCCAGGACCCAAGGCATCCAGTGAAAGCCAACCTCACATTTAGATGAACATTGTATTATTCTACCAGCTACCATGTATTATTCTAGCCAAATTGAAGCCATTATGTTTCCTGATTATGTCTTCTGTTCTTCAGTCTTTGTAATCTAAAATATATTAAATGCATTGTTTTTAAATTAAATTTCATTCATTCTTTTATTCATTCACTGAATGAACATTTATGTGTTTACTGTGCACATTTAAAATAAGGGGAGAAAACGTGGATTAGTGATATGCAGGAAATACATAAGTAAGACAAAGTCACTTACAAGGTGTGACCGTATAGTGGTATTTATGTTCTTCTTTCACTATTGTATCTCACTCTTTCTGGTTTTGCAATATACTTAGACAAGATAACTACTGGTTGCCCCTTTAACAAGAGAAGATATACTGTTCTCCCAGAAATACTGCCTTATTGCTCTTTCCTTTAGTTACTGAACAGATGTTCACTATACTTCCTAATACTGATTCATATATGTATATATCTGCAAGTGAGAAGTTTATAACTATATAAATATGCTGGGAGATATTACTATTCCCTTACCACCACATTAAACTGAGTTTCTAAGACAGCTTATTCCATTTCACTGCTCTGTTTCAGACAGATTTTAATTCCAACTCTTCACACAAAACTTATTTTAAAAGCTGTAGTCCACACAATGTTCTTCTCTACTATCTGTCTAGTTCTTCCTCCTTCCTCTAAATTCCCACCCAAATTCTTCTATGTCTTTCTTATATCAATCAGGTTACCTTTACAGAATTTTTTAATTTTTTTTCCCATCCTTGGAGAGAGAGTGTGTGATCTATGGCATGAGCAAGTCTCCCTGGTAAAACTTAAAATGGATTCACTCCTCATCCTCATCTTTAAAGTGCAGGGCCACTTTCACTTGTATTTTTGTAATAGTGCATGTTTGAACATGGGGTTACTTTCTCTTGTAAAATATTTAGCTTACTTTGCAATGTAACTCATATTGTATCTGATTTCAATCCTTTCAGTTTTCCAGATTTGGGTTTCAAAACCATCTCTAACAGCCTGATAAAAATTCCATTTTTTTTATCTTAGTAAAGATTGAATAAATTTTTTTCTTGTGAAATGTCCATGTTGACATCCTATTCTTGGTTTAGAAACTGAAACCTGTTTTCCTTCCTGATCTATGTAGCTAGCTGATAGGTTCCTATATTCACTCTTTCTATTAACTTCCTGACCTTCTACCAAAGGAAACTAAAGCAGTGTCACTCAAGCTGCTGTTAGTTATTTTTGCTCTTTTTTTGGGGGGGAGGGGGCGTGACCCAGTTCCCAAATAAATCACACATGGAGGTTTATTCTTAGTTATAAATGCCCGGCCTTGGCTTGGCTTGTTTCTTGCCAGCTTTTCTTAACTTTCATCTACCTTTTGCCTCTAGGCATTTAACTTTATTTTACTTCTGTATATCTTACTTTCACTCTTGCTCCATGGCTGGCTTTGTGGCTGGGTGGCTGGCCCCTAGCATCCTCCTCTCCTTGTTCTCTTGCTCTTTCTTCTTTCCCCCAGATTTTCCCTTCTATTTATTCTCTCAGCCTGCCAGCTCTGCCTGTCCTTTCTCCTGACTCACTATTGGCCGTTCAGCTCTTTATTAGACCATCAGGTGTTTAGATAGCCAAAGTAGTTCAGCTTCACAGAGTTAAACAAATGCAACATAAAATAATACAACACATCTTTGCATAATTAAACAAATGTTCCATAGCATAAACAAATGTAACACACCTTAAAATAATATTCTACAACACAAGCCTTTCAGTTCTTTTTCTTGGGCATTAGAGTTAATGAAGATATATATTTTTTTCTAACTGTATTATTTATTGCAAAGTAAATCAGAAATACTAAATAATTATCAGTGGATCTGAAAACTCAGCCAGATCACTTTTGATGTATTGGGTCAGATCTGTATAGGATACAGCCACAATTCCCCACCAGTATCATTTGCTTCTGAGGTAAAGAGCCAAAGTCCTCACACCCAATGCTGCCTATGAGTTCTCTCTATTTCCTATAAAGTGGTGGCTTGCACATAGTTTTGACAACCCTCTCTGAGGAATCTCTTATATGTTACTAATACACATGAGTAGCAGTGAACACACACACACACACACACACACATACACACACACACACACACACACACACACACTTGAAACATGGTTATAACAAAGGCAGGTTTTGTAAAATAATAATTTCCTTATGCCAGATTGCAATTAAGAAACAATACTGCATTGTTCTATGTAATGAAGAAACTTAGAAGACTAAGTTAATTAATGTCTACTAATGACTGATATTCCACAGTTTTGAAGAAGTCTTCAGATGAGACTGGGAAAATTGCTTTGCAGTTAGAAATGTAGTCATACCTTTCTTCTGGTGACTCTCCAAAGTTAATATGTGTGCTATTAGAAGTCTCCTAATAATGCAGAATCTTAAGCCTGATTGCCAAGAGATTGCGATTATTATTGTGTTGGGATCCCATGATTAGTCCCATATATAATTTCATGTAAGTCACCAAGAGGCCATTATAATCTGTTTGCAAGGTACTCTTTGTTTCTATGCCATGTTGCTTAATTTTTTTTATATATTTAGTCACTTGGAATGACATGGGAAGAAGGTTCACAGAACTTAAAGCCTAAATGTGTGGTTTTTCAGTTGTTAACAGTAATGGATTAGCTTGACTTGTTTTTGCCCTACTTTATACATTAACATTTAACTCAGTTGTTCTCTCTGGAGGTCATGAGCTAGATAAACAACAATAAAATACGGTGAGAAGTCTCAACATTACTGTTAGTTACCTGAGGGTACCTATAGAACATAATCTGTGTATTTCTAACTTAAAATATTAGTGTACTAGAGAAGGTGAAATTCATCTGTTTATTCATTCATCTTGTGAACATTACATTTATTAAATATTCATTACACATGTAATTGTCTTAAACATAGCATAATGAAAACAGAAACACCACTTTGCCTCTGGGAAATTAAAATTTTTGTGAGAACAGAGGAAATACTTCATTTGAGCAAGTAATAAACAAGACTATAGTAAAATGTAAGCAAGTTTCCCGTAAAGCATAAATAGTATCAAGTGGGTTTCTACTGTGCTTTAGCATTTCTAAGACTGGTAATTTTGGGGGTCAGTGGAGCCAGTGATGTCAGCAGGGGCAAAAGTTTTGATTGGAGAATTTGTGGGTTGGCCCATAGCAGTTTTTTTTCTTTCTTTTTTCTTTTTTGAGGGGGGGAAGAGATTCACATTTATTAATGACAAAGGAACCACATAATTGTAAGTCGGCTAACTCATCTATATATTAATGGGTATTTTTACTGTTATAGCAAACTAATTCATTTTTTTGTTGTGAAAAATAGGTATAAACCTTTCATATATGTTCATATAGAATATGTTCATTATTTCTTCTTCTCATTCCTTCTTCTGAAAATTCCATTCTCTTGTAAAATTGGAGAAAATGACAATTACAAATTTTACATGCCTTGATAAGAGTCAGAATGAAATATAAAGACACTGTCTATTTTGTTCACATAATAACCCCATGATCTATGAAATCATTTCTGTATTTAAGCATAACCCTGGCTCTATAATGATAAGGCAAAGAAAACCATGAATAAAAACTCAGCAGGGCTCAACAGCCAGGTCAAGACCAACTAACAGGCATTGGTGAGCATGTTAGCACATAAAATACTCAGGGCATGATGACTTGCTTTCTCACTTCTCAAACAATATAATGTATAAACATTTTTTTTTTTTAAAATTGCAGCTTTCTAAAGTTGACTCTTTAAATTTTCCTTACTCAGCAATATTAAAGGCAAAACTTAGAAAATGTAACAGCCGAGGTAACATTCCGGGTAATTGTACAGACAATTTCATTTTTTTATTTTTTTTTAAATAACCCTCATTATCTAAAATGTATACACCCTCATATTACCAAACCACCTCTGGTTCTTTTCTTGAATTATTAACTCAGGTCATATGCAACTCTGAAGGGAAAATAGATTCGTTTGCAGTAGAAGATGCCTATGGCTGGCAGTACGGATTCAGTGACGTATCTCCTAGAGCCTGGAAGCATGTCACCTGGTGGACCCACCAGTCCATCATCTGATACAGAGGGTCACCAACTCTGAGGATTCTGGTTTTTTTTTTTTTTCCCCACTGAAAAATATGTCCCTCAAACAGGGAATGACTAGCATGTACTCTTCTCAGAAAGACCAGACAGGCAATAGCTTTTCACGGTTCCAGCAGCTCCTTCCTGTCTGGGTCCAATGTAGTCCAAATGCACCTGGGGTAGCTCAACACATTTTTCATCTCTATATCACCAATTAGGAATTCATCCCAGCTATCCTCCTCAAAGGCACTGCAGCCCAACATCACCATGTTTGGCTTGATATATTTCATCTTCATTTTCATCTTCAGCCTGGATCAACCATGGAGGCTTCACAAATCATGTGAGTAGGGTTGCAGTCTGGGTAGCTTACCTCATAATTCTGAAGGCAAGTCTCAGAAGGATTGAGTTTCTTTGTTGTTCTAAGGCTGGTCTCAAACTGACCCAACCTGTAGGATTGCATCTTCAGAGAGTTGGTGAACCACTGAGCTACCTCATCACCACGATCTTTGCCTTTAATGTCAAGACCAAATAGTCTGCAGTTGTGAATCTTATTTGAAGAAGGCAGCTTGGTAGGCAAAACCATCTGGTCCGTGCCTGGAGATATGAGGGTTGAATAGTGGTTCTTCAAGGTGATGAAGTCCAGCCTGAGGTGGGCTCCTGACTGGCAATGATCAGGTATCCATCTTTAACCATGATCCAGAATCTGGCACACACTTTGTTGCAGTGCAGAGTCATGTTGGTGCACGTGGTCTTGCATACCTACACCCCTTTGTAGGACTTGGTCAGGTAGATCCAGACCTTTGACACTGTGCCCATCTCCAGCAGCCACTTCACTGCCAAGCCATAGTCCCCAGCACTCCCATGGCCAGCTCCAGCATGGGGACACTGAGCCAGGTGCACCACGGCTTCCCAGATAAGTTGAGGTGGGCAGAACTGAGGAGCTGGAGGCACCCATGTTAAACCACCCCATGCAGCCAGGAGCAGTTTTTAAGTGTTAGATTTTAATGTATTTGCCATGCTTTGAACAGTTTTATATTTGAATTACACAGGGTGAGGGATAATGGGCTCGTTTCATTCTTCTGTAATGAACCACTCATTGATACCCTCTCTTTTCTTCAGTGGAGGTTTTGGGCAAATTTATTTGAAATCAAGTGCCCTGCAGATGCATGTGTTCATTTATGGATCTATTTCTTTAATCTAAATGCTTATGTTTTTGTCCATTCATTGTTCTTTCTATTATTGTGGCTCTATTCCAGAGGTTTGCTTCAGTTGTACTTTCATTTTCATTTGCTACTAGAAATTCTAGAACTTAAAATTTAGTTAATGACTGTCATGTAAGAGTACATCTGGCAGTCTCTTTATTTGTATAATTTCTATACTTTCTCTTGCTGTCTATCTCTACCTTTATTACACTGTGTTCAGATAAAACATAAGAAATTACTTCCACTTTCTTATATGTATAGCTTTTTGGCTTGTTTTTGGCTTCTATTTGTTTGATAGATTGAGTTCCATTTATTTACTTTCAGTCTGTTTACCTCCTTCCTAGTGAGTTGAGCTTCTTATAGTTGATAGACGGTTGGCTGATGGTTTGTAATCCATCCATCCATCCCGTCTAAATCTTTAAATTAGAGAGTTAAGGTCATTTACATGTAAGGTTATTACTGAGAGGGATTTACTGATTCCTGTAATATTATTGGCTAATTTTTTTGATTGGTCTTTTTCCCTTCTATTTGTATGAGTTTGGTCTACTGAGTTGGGCATAATTCTGTCCTAGTTCTCATTTGCCCATCTGTTCATCTCATGAAATTTATTCAGTCTCATACTCTGGGCATTATAATAAACTATCTTCTTTCTGTCAATCTAGGGTTCCTTCAAGTATGTTCTGAGATGCTGTCTTTGTATTATTAACTGTTTTTTTTCTCTCTCTCTGTGTATGTGTGTCCTTCTTTTGAACTGACTGTTCTTCTATTTCAGTTCCTAAATAACTTTGTTTTGAAGAATAATCCTTTTTGCTGCTTACTTTTTTTTTTTTTTTTGGAGTCTTTGAGTTTTTGAGTTTTTGAGACAGGCTCTGTGTAGCCCTGACTGTACTGGAACTCACTTTGTAGACCAGGCTGGCCTTGTACTCACAGAGTTCCATCTGCTTCTGCCTCCTGAGTGCTGAATGAGGGGACTCAATGCATGTGCCCCCACACCCAGCCCTCTTACAAGCGGTATGCTTTTCTGGCTTTGGGGATTTTCACTAATGTCATTCTGATATATTTGTCTTTGGGACTTTTCTACTGTAGTTTCAGATACTAGATTCTACACCTCTAGTTTTTATTTCAGATTTGTGATGTACATATAGATTATTTGACTTGGTATCTTTATCAAGTCCCAGAATTATTAGAAGTTATGCAAATGTTTATCTTACTTTTCTTTTTTTGGTGTATGAAGATAGCGTTCCTCAGTCTTTCCTTAATTTTCTCTCTCATGCCTGATCTGGTCTGTTGATAATGGCTATTGTAGTTTGTTTGTTTGATTCATTGAGTTTATTTTCAACATTCCTTGTGTTTTGTTTTTGTTTTAAATCTAAACTTTCTTGCTGAATTTCTTCTCATACTTCAGACTTTCTCTTTGATGCTGCTGATTCTCTTACCCACCTCTTGAATTTGTTTCCTATTTCATTTATTTGTTCACTCATTTCTTCTTTAAGTCAGTGTCTAGTCTTACAAATTTATTATTGAATTCATTTTCCGGTCTTTCAGCTATCTTAATGTCTTCACATTTGATTATTGAAAAATTAAAATTTATTTAAGACACAGGGTGTTGCTTTGATTTTTTTTTTCACATTTCTCGTGTTCCTATGGTATATTTCATATGTCTTTGTTAGTTTGGATGTCTCTTCCAGTTCTATTTGGAGTTCTTAATAAGCAACCCGTTTTTGAGAGCTTAGCCCTCAGTATTACTGAGATTAAAATAGACTACTTTTAGGTATGTTTCCTGCCCTTTGGCTCCTTGGAGTCCTGGCTGGAATTTCCTACTGTGCCTCTGTTTTCTTCTGTGTTGTCCTTTGATTCTTCACACCTATCTGCTGTTTTTTTTCCACATCATTGTGACTTCTGATGCCCTTCCAACCCTGCTCTCCTTGGAGCAGAATCTGTTCTTTGTTGTTTTCACTCTTCTGGCTTGCTGTGTTGTAAGGAATCCGCCATCTTACTCTAGACCACTGGTTCTCAACCTTCCTAATACTGTGACCCTTAAATACAGTCCCTTATGTTGTGGTGACACTCAACCATAAAATTATTTCATCCCTACTTCATAACTATAATTTTGCTACTGTGATGAATTGTAATAAAAAATATCTGATATGCAACCCTCATGGGGTCACGACCCACAGGTTGAGAACCACTCCTCTAGAGGGTCAGTATTGCGTGTTGAAGTAGTCATACATATGTCTGATTGGGAGGGTAGCAATTGCATCAGGAAGGACATAAGGAATGAACTGATTGTGACCATGTTGATAATGCAGTCCCAATTCTCTGTACTAAACTCTAAAAGAATCCTAGAATTACTGAAGCTGTGTATTGTGTAAATATAATATTCAACAAATACACTCTCTAAAAGGTCTAAGAAGCATGCTGTAAAATTATTGTTCACAGCTTTCTCTCTAAAGCTGCATTATCTTAATACAAATATTGTGAACTTGTCTAGAACAAGGAATCCAATTACCTCCTCAATGAGATGTTTTTCAATCCCTGCACCATTAATATTCTGGGATTTTTACTTCTTTTGCAGGGCAGTCTGTGCTGTGCATTATAGGTGTTTATCCACATCACTTCCATCTACTCAATAGATGCCAGTAGCATACCTCCTCTGTTCTGTCATGACAATCAGAAATGCCTTCAGATATTGGCCATTCTCCTGTTGTGCAACACTGTACTAGCAAACCACAACAGGAGTCTTGATAGCTATTCCTTTATGTAAAGATCAGTAGAGGAGTGAAAATCAATATACAGTTTACTTTGAAAATATTGTAGTTCAAGAAAAAGAAAATAGTACTTAAAGACTCAGAGGAAAAACACAGCTTTGAAAACATTGTTCTTTAAGTTTCAAGAGAAAAGTTCCAGAATGTTTTGTGGTTGGCACTCAACAGAATGCAAGACCTCAAAGGAGGAGTTGCAAAATAGGAGGGGAAGTTCCTGTAGAGAAAATAATCTGAAGACCCGGGAGATGTCTCAGCAGGTAGAGAGGTGACGGTGTACAGATGTGATTGATAAGCTGAGCTCATTCCTGAGTTCTGACCTTTGACCTCCACACACACCATAGTGTGTGCACACTCACTCATATGCACACATACTCATTAAGTCAATCCATAAACAAAGACACTGAGAAAACTACACAGGAATGTAGAGGAAAATTGTATGGAAGGGGAAATTAGGTTCTAAGGAGATTGGGACAGCTAATGCTATGCTAAACTGTAGTGATGTAGGCACTCTCAGACCCTGCAGTCATGAGAGTTCAATAGTGTGCATATTTACTTTTATCAATGCATAAATGAAAAGATTCTTTGGCTTAGCATTCCATTTCTAAGAAATTGCTGTTAGAAAGACACATGGTTGTTAGTCCTAGTCTTTTGATACCAAGTAAAATATTTATAGTTGACAAAAGGAATGAAAACACTGAGTTAGTCACAGGACATCTGCCTCAGTGTCCTTTGTTGAGCACATTCATTAGAATATTTAATGCACTATTGCACATCCATTTGTAATGATGACCAAGGAATATTTAATGACCTGAATAGATAATCACATTTAGAAAAAAGCAAGTTATGTTGTATGTATAGTGTGAGCCAAGTCCTGGGACTCCTTGCTTAGAGTGTTCACTTTGGACATGCTTCTGCTGCAGTCAGACTGGATATGGTGTCAATTACTATCTGTTCCATTTTGGGTGCCTATTGCTGAGTATCCACACATCACAACCATTCATGCGTTCATTGCCTAATTAGGGTGTCCTTCAGATTTACTAAAGCCTTTGAGCTGTTCCAGGTGTCTGTTGGGATGTCCACTGGACTCTGTTACTGATTCAGCTCCACTGCCATCTCCCTTGAGGCCAGGCCCCTCCAGTGGCACCACTGCTGACATACCAGAAGCTATGCAGCCACCCAGCATTCCTTCGAGGTTATGCAACTAAAGAAGCTTCTAAAGCAGTGTTTCTTACACCATAGTTCAGAAGCATCCCTCATAATTTCAAAAGCATTTAATGACCTTGATGAATGAAACATTTCTTTCAAGTTTGTTTCAGATCTCTGTCTTCTTCTCTATTCATAAGCTGCTGAATTCTCTTTGGTTTCTGGGCTAGCAATAAATCTTAGTCACATATCCTATTTTAGAAATTACTCATTTTCAGTAACAGTAAAACTTTGCTACTAGACAGAACTCAACTGCCTTTATTAGTCTTTCTAGGAGGTCTCTTGTGTTCTGATCTTATTTCCTGCCACTCTTCTTCTACCTGCTGTTTAGATATCTCTGCACTGATAGAAGTCTCAGTAGTTTTCATATCAAGTTCAAGGTAGAGCCAGCTCCTTCTCCTTGTATTTCCCCCACTTAACCACATTACAAATTGGGATTGAATTGTATTGCTAAGTTGTTCTGACATGACTGTTTTAATTATTTATAATAGACCTTCGTTCACTCCTAGGATGACAGGGTTGACTAGGGAGAAAAAGCTCTATTTTGACCTCTTAGTAAATTCCTACCAGGTCCCAGAATATACTCTATTAACTGCTATGAATAGTTTGAAAATAAGTTTTAAAGTTTAAAGAATTTTAATTCAATGAGTATGTGTTTATTCATAGTGAACATTTTATTATAGATCAAATTCTAGAGAAAAGGAACAGTGGTAATCTCTGTGTCCTAGTTTGCTCCCCATTGCTGTGACAAACACTGTGACCAAAAACAACTTGCAGGAGAAAGGTTCTTTGTTTTTTTTTTTGTTTGTTTGTTTGTTTTTTCATCTTACAGCCCATCACTGAAGGAAGCCAGGGCAGGAGTTCAAGGCAGAGACCTTAAGGTAGAACGTCAAGGAGAGACTGTGGAGGAATGCTGCCTACTGGCTTGTTCTCTGTAGCTTGCACACCATAGTTCTTAAACAGTCCAACAGGACCCAGGGCCTAGAACTGCCCATGATAGGCTGGACACTCCTGCATCAGGCACTAACAAGAAAATGCCCGACAGACTTGCTGATTAGCCATTCTGATGGAGGCATTCTGTCAACTGAGGTTCCCTTTTCCCAGATGACCCTAGCTTGTATCAGGTTGACAAAAGTAACCAGCACACTCTGTATTCTTGTCTGGGCTCACAATCAAAAGAGAAATGGTGCAAAGGCAACATTAGTTGTGTGTGAGTAAAAAAATTGAAAAGACAAGTGGATACTTAGTTGAGAAGGTTCTTATGCTCCATGCTAATACTATAAACACTAGTGAGCCAATGTACTTTTTTTTTTTTTAATGCTTAGGGTAGTAGTTTAGGGTTTCATTTAGAATGATGGTTATAAGTGTATTGTAATAGAGAATGTTGAAGATGTAATCTAAAACAAGCACAGTGCTGTGAGCGGGTATATGGTGTAGCTGGATTTGCACACTGTTGGTAGATAGAGCCTGTTACTATCCCGTTGTGGATCCACTGAGGGGGAGATTTCCAGAGGAACTCAGAAGTTCCCCAATACGGGTTGTAGTGAGAGAGAAATGAACTTGCAAAGCTATGTTCATGGAGAACCATTTTGTGTAATATGCTTAGTTCTTGGAGTAAATTCTCAAAGAATATAAATAACCTGAGACTATATTAGTTGGCTATGATGGAGCTGGATAATTCTCTTGCTCTAGAGCTCAAGCTTTTGGCTTTGGGGGTAGAAAGGGAGTGTATAACAACTTCAGTTTTATATGATGTGTTTCAGATCTCATTGGACTTCTGCTTTGCCACATCCTCTAGAAGACTATTAGCATTTTGACCTTAAGGTCAGAAAAAGACTGTCAGAGGTGGCCAAATTGAGGTTATATTTACAAACGAATCCTTGTTCAAGTCATTTTTAGCATTGTCTAAAAGTTAAGTCTACAGTGAGAAGAAAGTTTTGTGTGGAGCCCTATCATCTTTGAGGAATGTTAAAAAGCTTAACCAGGGAACATTTTGGAGAAATGAAGGTTCAGAGAGAGAAAAACAGGATGTTGTTGAAGAAGAAAATTTGAGGAGTTGGTCTGGCTGTAGGTAAATTTAAGTAAGTCGTTTAAAATGTCTGTTGGACTCAGCAGTTGGCAGAGTATTGGTAGAAGTTTCAAGCCTTTACAGTAGTGGGAGAAATTAATAGAGGGATGAGTGAAAATAATACCAACATACTGTTCTATGTTGGGAATGTAGTAGTCTTCACCTATTACTAGTATTTACTAGTCTGAGCTTTTTTTTTCCTATAAGAGTAATGATAATTGATTAATAAAAAATTATCCTCCATCTCAAGCTTGGCCTGTCTTATCTTTAAAAAATATATATTTTTGCCAGGTGGTGGTGATGCACGCCTTTAATCTCAGCACTCGGGAGGCAGAGCCAGGCGGATCTCTGTGAGTTCGAGGCCAGCCTGGTCTACCAAGTGAGTTCCAGGAAAGGCGCAAAGCTACACAGAGAAACCCTGTCTCAAAAAACCAGAAAAAAAATGTATATTTTATCTGATAGAAAAGAAAGGTGGGGATGCACCCTACATTTAATTAGATGTATTCACATTATACTCTAACCACTTACCCTGAGCAGTAATAGATTCCTATCCCATTTGCAAAAGAAAGTTGTCACTATCAAAATATGTGTTCAAAATTAATAATAGTGGTAATAGAAAAAAATCCATCATTGAGTTTTTCCCAAAATTAAGCAACAGTGATCTTTTCATGTTCTGAAGGATGGTGGTTTGAAGGAACACATCCTTCCTCTGCTCTTATAATTCCTTTCATCTTAATGCATGAGAAAGTAGCTTTCACAAGAAAGCCCTTTTGTGTTATTTGTTGTTATTTTTGGACAGACTGTGCTAAATTCCATTGTTTGATCTTTAGTTCTGACAGCATTTAGTAACAATGGTCAACTCTTCTTACCTATAAACTTCAGAACAAACTGTTGCGTAATTCCTGCAATTCTTCCCAAAGGAGTCAGGGCATTTGCTTTGTCTCTCTCTGTCTCTTGCTTCATCTTGCTCTTTGGGTTTTTTGGTTTGTTTGTTTTTTGTTTTTGTTTTTGTTTTTGTTTTTGTTTTTGTTTTTTTAACACTAAGAGATGAAGGTTAGTCATTGTGAATAGAGGGTGGTCAACTGCTTCAAAAGCATAGAAACCCAGAATGTGATCCCTAGTGGTGTGGTCATGTGAGGCAGATTGTATCAGAACAAAGACTGTGGGTGGCCTATGGACATCATTTTATGGAATCTAATAAATGTCAACAAGAAGTACATTTTAGATGGACATAGAATACTTTATTGTCTCTTAATCATAATACAATGAGTTCACTCCAGGCACACATTGTGGGGGAGAATTCCAATGGTTCTAAACTTACATTTACTTTTCTTCCACAATCTTCTCTTGGATTGTATATAATGCCCTCAAGCTGTCTATGGAACATACTGGAGTTTCTTGCTTCAGCCCTTTTCATCTGGTAACTTATCCCATGTGTTAGCCTTTGCATAGAGTTGATTAATCTGTACTCACCTTCTGAACCATGTCTTATATGTGTCAGAATAAGGATTGTTTGAATAACTTCATAATCAAATATTTTAGTTGTGTGAGAGTCAATGAGTTCAGCTATTACTTGTGAATAATTTTAATAACGATTTTGTTCTCTAGGTCATTTTCTACCTTTGTACCCTCTACTGTGGATGTGTTATTGTTTAATTTTGTGCCTGGATCATAACCATATATTGATTGGAAAGTTAGGGCACTGTATTCCATACTATTTTACTTACCTCACTTTTCATAGCTTTGCAATAGGATGAAAGAAGAGAAAAGAAAGCCTGTATCATTTTTTAATATCCAGTGGCTTTACAATAAAGTACTTACTGCAGAAACACAGTGATGGTTCTCTATTGAAATTGAAATTCTAGGTCTTGATGGAATTCAGCACTAGCATTTCAAATGTTTGTATATACTGCTTTTATTCATCTGCGCTTGGAATCTTCAGTCTCAAAAGATGAATATTATGCATTTCCTTAAGTTCAGTGATCAATTCAACTAATATTCACTGAATTTCCACCATGCTGGGGACTGTCTCTACCCTTTTGAGATTCATCATTTCATTGTGAAAGGGGAAGAAAAAAATGTATATCAGTGGAAATATAATTTTATATATCTATGAAAATTGTTACACATTTATGAAGAAATATAAGGACAGGGATAGGAAAGAGGGTCATTTGAAGATGAGGCATTGCTGAACAGGTGACCATGGAACAACATCTGAGAGGCCAGCACCACACCCTGGCTATCTGGGAAAGCATCCCTTTTGTGTTTTATGTTCAGTCTAAGGGATACTAGCAAAAAATGAAACTGGGTGGTACCTATGGCAAAATCAGAAAAAAATCAATAGATTTACAAGTCCATAAACAGAAGGTTTTAGAGAACTCATCTTGACCTATAGAAGGGAGAGATTTGCTTGGCCTGAAGCCCTTAGAGATCATCTGCTGGAAAAAAATGGTACTGATGGAACTCTAAGCATTTATAGTGCATCTAGATAATGCAATCTGATATCACAAATATATATATGTATATATATATATAATGTATAACCTATTATATAATATCTCATATTTTATATAATGTCATATATTATATAATATCTTATATATTATATATTTGAAGTTCCTCACTCACCCTGGCAGAGAGATGACCATGTAAGATAGCAATCACATGGGTCAAGAAATAGTACTTAGAGTGTTCTTGGGGAGTCCATGTAGTCCATCACATAGAAGATAAAAATAATGCAGAGATTGACCTTTCATGAATATAATCGTTCATATCAGGAATTATGTCTATATGTTTAGAGAATATTTCTGGATTATCTTCATGCATTATACAATATTCAGGGAATATTTACCATGGGAAGCAAAGGATTAAGAATAGATTAACAGAAATGGGCTGTATTTAATATGTAAGAGTGAGCTAGCTAGCGAGAAGCCTGAGCCATTAGGCCATGCAGTTTGTAATTAATATATGCCTCTGTGTGTTCATTTGGGTCTGAGTGGTTGCAGAACCTTAGGGCCGTGGGAGCCAGGCATGACCAGGAAAACTTGATCTACAGAGCTGCAGAGTTTAAGCAAGCTAGGAGGATAGGATCCAGTTCTAGGGAAAGCTATAGAATGAGCTTGGAGCAGTGGCAATGGAATGATAAGCAGCAACGGAACTTGAAAAAGAAGTTAAATGATTTCCTGCTACAGACTGGAAATGACATTCCTGTATTCTTGGCATGTAAAATGAAGAGACTTTTTTGTGGTGTTCCTCACCAATGGGGAGAATTTCAGAAGAGGAGCAGGCTTTGGAGAAGAGAACAGATGTGTTTATGTAAAGCATAGTGCTGATGATAGCAGAAGGAAAAACAGCTTAGAAATGAGAGACACAATGGAAGAAGAATTGACGTGAGCGGACCACTCAAAATAAGCAGAGGAGTGTCTTTAGGTGATAAATTAGTGGACAGTGTAAGACAACCTGTGTTCCTGAGGAGTGGGGTGTGGATACCAGCATAGAATGTGGTGTCCGTATGTGTGTATGTGTGTGTATGCGCGTATGTGTACGTGCGCACCTATGCCTGTGTTTCTATTTGTGTTTATGTGCATGTGGAAGCCAGAAGTTGACATCTAGGGTCTTCTTTAATTTCTATCTACTTTGTTTTTAAGGCAGTGTCTCTCTCTGAACCTGGAGCTCAACAATTCAACCAGTCTCACTGACCAGCAAGCCCCAGGTAGCCCGTGTATGCCTTCTGAACACTGGGATTATAGGCATGTTATGTCATGCCTGGCTTTTTACAGGGGATCTGGGGATCTGATCTCAGGAATTTATGGTTGCATGGCATATATTCTACCTACTGAGCCATCTCCCTATCCCAAGAAGTAGCTTTTTTAAATATTTGAACATTAATATGCTATTAACTGCTACCATTTTGTGTCTCTAACAGTTAATGATTTTTGTACATGAATATAGTTCCCAATAAGTTTAGTTACATCTAAAAAGGTCACACAGCACCACACAATATTTCAGAGACTAAGAGGACAAAGAAGCAGTAAATAATAGGAGCCTGATCCAGCCCCAGACTTAGGTCCCTTTACTCTCTCGTAGATCTGCTTTACCTATAATGCTGCTGGATTCACAGTGAAGGCTCATTTAGGTGTTTGCATTAGTAAATTTAAGGCATTTTCATTGTATAGCATTGTATTCTCTCAATATAACCATCAGGAATGGTCATTACAATTTTAAACTCTTAAATATTTCTTAAATATTAATGTAGAATAATGCAGTAAAATAACCATTTTCAGACCCTTGGAGATGACCCTGGAGAGCCTACTCTGGTTTTGTCCTTTTATTTTCTCTGGGAGTGGTGGAGTTTGGAGTAAGGGTGATGCCAAGGTAGGATGATGTACAGCATCCTGTGATGTCTCTGCATCAGAATTCAGTGTGTCAAGTCTATTATAGGTCAAAGTCAAAAGGAAATTTAATTAGCAAGTGCCTTGTCTGTAATTGAGTATTGGCTCCAAGGAGAACATTGTAATGAATTTTCATTGACAGATTAGGGAAGTGATCAGAGATGAATGAGATGAAGCTAGGCATATTTCTTTAAGGCTGATGAAGAGCAGGCAATAGAAAGCTAAAAAGAATAAGCCAATTAAAAGGATTATTCATAGGCGACTGGCTTCTACAAAGAGAGGACATGCTTATTGGTGGGTTTGGAAGTCTGGTGGCACGGAAGCTGTGTCCTATAATAATGGCTTTCCACAAATGTGGTATTTTCACATTGATAAACTAAGCAATGGAAAACTACTCGTGGTTGTAATAAAAGAAAGAAAATGTTAAAAATTATAAAATGGAAATTATCATGATATCTGTGGCAAGGGATATACTATAGTAGAAAGAATGTATAACCAAAGAAATTGCTAGTAAGTTTTTATTGTAATCAAGTATTAGGAAGTAGGCCAATATGGTAGCTGAGGAAATGGATAAATCCTTCAGCAATTTCACAGGAGAACGTAGACTGATAGGGCTGAGGAGAGAGAAAAAGAGCAGAAGAGAGGGAGATAAGTCAGATTTTGAGGTTGCCTTCTCTGAACTAGAAGTTGAGAAGAAGTGATTGTTAGAGTAGTGGGGAAATAATGTTGTCAGTTGATTTCTCACCTGTACAATCTGAGAAAAAATACTAGGCTAAAATTCATGAATTGTGGAAATCAAAATACTGGAAAACATGCAATGAAAATGATTACTTTGCTGGATTTGCTTCCTATTTGTATCTCCATGAATTATCTATATTGACATCACTGCCATTTGAAAAGCTTTTAAAATATGCATCTGTCTATCTATATGTGTGTGTGAGCACATGTGTGTGTATGTATATATAGCTATATACATACATATACAGAGAGAGAGAGAGAAACTAATGCCTCATTTATTTATGAGTATAGTTAATATAAGATCAGAGTTGACATCGCAGATTTCAACAAGAAGCTGTATTCTTAATGATGTGTGCTCCTCTGTAAAGTTTCCTAAGGAATTAATCAGAAACACCAATTATCATGACTATCTTATGCTTAAAATCTTACCGTTATTCTTATTTGCTGGACCACAGAATCTGGACTTAGTAGCAGTACTCAGGACTTTGTAACAAACGTCTAGTCTCATTTGTTTTGCTCTTCTTACAGTTTACAGCTGTGTAGAATTATTGATGTTTCATATACTAGAGAGGAGCTATGTGGCTCAAGAACTCCCATCCTACACATGAGGTTCTTTGACCTCAGAGGCCTCTGTAGGTAGCTCTTTATCTTGGTACATCTGCAGTTGTTCAGAGTTCAATTACTAGTGTTTAGGAATTTACCAAGAATGGATGCATCACATGGGAACATTTATTTAAACATGGGCCATTTAGTCATGTGTTTATTAAGAACTGAACTTGAAGCAGACAATGAGATAGGCAAGAAATACACAATATGATCAGATAGATCTCATCCCCGACTTCATAAACTCTACAGTCTAGCTGTAGACAGAGTACATAGTTGGAGCTCTTGGGTTAGTTATAACTCAATTGGTAGATTATTTTCATAGCGTGCCCAAGGCCATGAACTTGGTCCCTAGCATCACATAAACTGGAAATAGGAGGTACATGTCTGTCATTCCTGAACTGAAAACACTCAGGAGGTGTAGACAGGAAGATCAGAAGTTGGCTATATAGCAAGTTCAAAGACAGCCTGGACTACATGCCACACTGTCTTGAAAAACCAAGATGAGAAAACCTAGGTGTGGGAGTAAGTAAGAGATACATTAACTATAAGATTGAAAGTTTTCATTCCAGGGTGGAGAAACATGATAGTATATGAAAGATAGAACAAGGCAGAGCAGGAGGGGTGTTGAGAATGAATTAAAAAGATAAAATAGACTGAAGAGCAAGCAGAGGCTAGTAATAGAATCAAGTGAGCTTGTATGGCATATGAGGAGTGTTGATTTAATTATAGGGCTGCTGGGGCACCTTTTATGCTCTAGGCAGGAGAATTATATGAATGTTTTCACCTCAGTGCTGATGGGCAAAATTTCACAGGGAAGCTTTTACAGTGTGAAGCATTACTATTAACATAGTAACCCTTTTGTATCAAAGCTTAGTATCCCTTTGGAAGGCAGCAATAAAAGAAGACAGATGTTTTTTTTTTTTTTTGGTTTTGTTTTTTACTTTATCAGATATTTTCCTTTTTAAAATTTGTAATAATGTGGTGAGGACTAAAGTGATGGAACTTTGGTTCACTCTTAGGGAATCTTTGTAAATAAGCACATTGGAAAATAACTCAGCATCCTATATAAAGTTGTATGTACACTTGGTGTGTGACTAGCAATTCCCTTTGTAAACGTGTAGCCAAGAGAAAAGCTCTTGCACATTTGAACTAGGCAGTACACTCAGGTGTATATTCACCATGTGTAATTTCAGTATCTCTGTCTCTCTCTGTCTCTCTCTCTCTCATTTCTTCCCCATCCATAGACTAGAACAATGGTATTTTCATAAAACAAGACACTTAGAAATTGTTAAAAAAAAACCTTAAAAATGAATATTAAATATATGAGCATTCATTTTACCAACAAGGTAGAATCTCAGTAATATAAAGTTGTCAGACTAACAAGTCACAGAATACATGTATTACCTTCTATTTATATAATATTAAAAGGCATAAAATGAAACAGTGTATTATGTAGGGCTATATATAAAGCTGTATATGCTGAATGGTAGCTGTATTATTTTTTCTTGTCATTTTTCTGACTCACTGTTACTGTAACATGCTTGCTGCTGCTTTGCATATAGATAATTTATACATTATAGAAAAAGTTAATTTTCCCTGGTTTTGTTACTTTCAAACAGGGTCATATTACAGAGTCCTGGCTGGCCTAATGGTATGGAGCTCAGGCTAACTTTGAACTCATGGAAGTCTTCCTGCCTCAGCCTTCAGAGTGCTGGGATTTGAGGCATGGGCAAACACATCCAGCTCAAAAAGCCAATTTTTAATCAGAGGTTGATTTTGTAAAAGTACATACAGTAGGATCAAATATCAGATTTGCCAAGCATATGGACTTGTAGGCAGACAGAGCTAGCTTGGGATTCACAAAGCTCCTTCTTTAATGCAGGTGTGGTAATTCAGTTGTAGTTTTAGGGAATTAACCTTTGTGAATTCTCCTTCTATGGCAAGCTCCTAGACCATCGGTTTGTGCTCTATTCATCTTTACATATCTGGCCTGGAAGTCTAGTGTGATCTAGGTATGTTTTTACAACTCAATACTAGTCCAGGACAGTATTCCTTGCACAAAATAGGAACTATCCTTTTCTCATGCCTCAGTTCCCACATCTGTAAAAATTTAAGTCAGACAAAATTGACTCCCTAGGACCCCATTTTATCTACCAACTCTCCCTGGGCCTCCTCATTAGGCTACCACTCGGGACCCATTATCACAATTCTTTAAAGTTAAATTACATAAACAAATGAGGCTAAACCTCTATGTACTTAGGGAACAAGACATAATACATGTTGCTCCATACTTCATCAATTGTAGTTACAACTTCAAATCAGAGATGAGCCTTCTGGAGCTTCAGTGACTGGTTTCTTCAGCCACACCGTCGTGTATGGGGACTGCTAGTGGCAAAGTTGCCTTCATTACGCAGAGTGGAGATGAGTAAACATGGTTTATTGTATTCAGGTCTCTTTGTGGCCTCTAATTTTGGATATATTGGTTCTTTCAGTTCTTTAGAACAGTATAAGTTGAATAGTAAGTGCTCTTCAAAGTGCCCTTTGCTCTTCTCTGATCATTTATCCCTCTGTCCTGAATATACTTTCTGTTAATCATTGAAATGTTGATTCCCTTAAGTTCTTAACACACACGCATGCAAGCACACGTGCGCGCGCGTGCACACACACACACACACACACACACACACACACACGTACCCCTCTTTAAATTTTCAAAGTCAGAATATCTTATAATTGTGTGCATGTGTGTATGCACAAGTATGTATTTACATTTATAGAAGACAATCATGTATATTGGTCTGGGTGAAGCCTCCCAGATATTCATCAGATTCTTAAAGCAGATGATCACTAATCTACTGTTGTTGGGCATTAGATTCTTTGGAAGATGGGGCTGTTGAAAATTATAAGAAATTCTTTGCATATATACAATTCAGTGTTTTAAACTACACTCAATTGTAGCTCTTTGCTTAAACAGGTATGAATTTTTTTTGTTTCTTTATAAACATTTGCTTCTTAAATTTTCTCATAAATGAGAACTAGAAGCCTTGCCAAGCATCCTATACACAGTTCTTTTACAGTGTTTGCAGAATCATTTCCTCCTGTTCATCTTAGATTAGCCTGAACATTAACAGTGATTGTTTTATGATTCTAGCATTAGGCATTGCTTTGTCTTTTCATATGTAGATAACTAGTCTTTGGCCAGTCCTTATCTAGTGCAAACTTCTATATGTTCCGCCATGAGAACAAATTATGCAAGTATAAGAGCAATATTTGTTTATTGGCTCATGGAACTGGGGTTTTTATCCTTATAATTTACAACTAATGTGTGTATTACTGTAACCAGTAAGAGCCTATTGTGATGTGGTATTGACCATATGGCTCAGATTCTTTCAAAGGCTGAGTTTGGGATATTTCTTCACAGCTCTTAATTTGTGGGTTACAATAGTGTTCATGATTTCATTTAAAGAGACTAGGCAGATGGACTAGCCTAATGAATGTTCCTCCCAGCTACATGTAAACTCTACAGCCTGGAGAAAAGTTAAATATCAGCTATTCTACCACACTGTCATGGTTCTGAATTTTAGTAAAACATAATCATTTATAATCACATAAGGAATTCTATAGTGTTTCGAAAATCACACTTGAATAATTTACAATGAATTGCTCTTAATTGTTGGAACTTAATTTTCACTTAGAACCTAAAGCCATGTAATAAAAGTGTCCCCTTAGATGGTAAAGCATGATAGTTATAATAATTAGCATTTAAACGGATGGCTCTGATCACGGTCCATTGATCACCTTGCTTTAGTCCTGCTGAACGAAGCAGAAGGCACTGTTTTATTTCTTGTTAGTGTTGATGATCATTATATGAAGATGGCATCCATCTAGGTTGGGTTTTAAGGAGAAAGATGGGAGAGATACAGAGCCGAATATTGAGTTTGCTGTCTTGAGACTGCTGCATACAAAATCTAGGCCTAAGCTATATCCTGTTTCCCCAAAGAAAAATTTAGTATCCTATACTTTATCTGCCTGACATTTCTTTACAGCTTAGTTTAATTTTTACAAAGCTTTTGATCGGCCCAATGAATAGCAAACTATTCCATTAAAACAATAAATTTTGATGATTCTACAAAAAAGCAAAAAACGTGTTAATAAGATAACTAATTTGTGTGTTGTGTCTAGAAATATAGTTTCAGAGAAATATGTGAGTGAAAAGTTACAGAAACTCAGATTAAGTAAGTTAACCTTAAGCCTCTTAGAACCAATGAGCCATAAAAGCCTTGTAGAAAACCTTCATGCACACCTGAGGGTTTTTCTAAGAATGTGCTTCATGGCATTGTACTTGTGCAAACCTTTCCTTATATGGGAGAATTTTACCTAGATCCTTTATTAATAACTTATTTCTACAATTTCTTAGTCTCCTAGCACAGATGTTTCTGTTTGAAAAAGAAATTTATTGATGAGTATGTGTTTGTAATGTGAAAGTCCACTATCAGATAAATTTTGTCACTCTATGCATAGAACAAAAATATATAAATACATACTTAAGAATGCTCCTGTTTCTCCACACGTGGGAAGGATATGGATATGCCAGTTCACATGTTGAAAGTGGCTTATGTATAAGAAAAATGATGTTCTCTTTTTATCTTCTAGTACATTAAGACTATTTGTAGATTGCTTTTCACAATTTGATGCTTGTTACCATACCTAATGATTTGGCATTCGAGCTAAATAAAATGTCCCCTCTGTATGTAAACTACAAAGCTATTGATAAGTAATTATCTATGATGCTTCCTGGGATAGGGAGGAAAAGAATTGTTCGATAGCATTCACTCTTTGAGGCATTGCTCTAGTTTCCACATAAAGTCTCAAGCTCTTGTCCAAAACCATGTACTTGCTATTGAAAGGGCAAGTTCAGGGATTAGCTGGGCCTGTGAAACCACCCTATGGGTCTGTAACCCATGTGTATAAAGTTCACTAGACTTTCTATCCTCAGTCCTAGCTCTTTCCTGATTCCCATGCTCCTGAGAACTAAACTGCCCTTAAAAGAGCTGTACTGAGGAGATTTTTGAACTACTTTAGACACGCTGACAGCTAACACTAGGGAAAACTCCTAAGGGAACTTGAGGGCAACCTCTGGTGTAGGCTTTGCTTTCTTAGCTGAGTAGAATTGTGCTCTATTTGCATTATGTCTAATGCTAAATATTTGGGTGAGCAGTCACTGTTTTGGATGTTAATAAAGATTTTCTAATCACTTTTGGAATCCCTGCAGGGTTCCCATTTTATTCTTGAATTATACAACTTTCAAACCCTTCTCTCTTAAATGAGATTCAAATATATGTGCAGTTTACTACATCATGAGTACAACGAATGATACTAGTTTAATGCTCTATTCACTCACTAATTTGCCCATCACATGTTACGGGAACATTTACAGTGAGCCTTATGGTGTTGTACCAGCATCAGTAGCAGCGGCAGCAATGAGATTCTGTGTAGAGGTTAAAGTTTTATGTGGTATTTGTGTCCTATTTTGTCATATTTATGTGTTTCTGTAGTATTTGATGGTTGCTTGAGAATGATAAAAGTCTATTTGAAGTTGGTCTGAATGGGGAAGTTAATCTTAACTTTTGTGAAGAAAATGATATCTTTTTTAGGTGTATTAAATGCTAATGTGTTTTATTTTTAGATTTTTTTAAAAGATAACTCTGGGGATATTAATTTTAATTAGTTTCAATCACTGATTTTTGTGTCACTGACCTCATGAAAATCTGATGAAAACTTCACTAACTATACAGAAAAGTACACACATGCACACCTTTATTGACTTTAAGATCAGGGAAGCCTTTGAGTAGCCATTGATTCTAAGTATGAATATCCTTATCTTTAAATTGTTACAACATTCAGCTCAAATAAATGTGCTTTCAAGGTATGTTGCTTTTGTCTGATTTATATCATCCTAATCTCAGGTAAAGGGGTTTGAAGGGAAAAACTATATATACTTAGTGACTAGTTTTTAACTACCTTATTCATGCATTTTATTTGTTGTCCATATTTCTTATAATGCTCTCTAATTCAATTGTATATATTTTAGTCATAAGTTTGAAGAATAAAATCCAGGGTCCTCTAAATCACTGAATTCTATTTCAGGATTGGCTGATTATGGGCCCAGGGGTAAATCTGGCTTTGTAAAGTAGTAGAGTATTTGAAAAGGAGAAGGTAGAGCCTATAACACCTACAGTATTTGTCAACTGGTCATTTGTAGAGGAAGCCATTGGCTTTTGTTTCCTCTCCACTAAATTCAGCAAATGTTTGTTGAGTGCTTCCTGTGCTGATTCATGTGACATTCCGCCTTGATGTTTATCTGCTTCATATCTTGGTACATATGTTCTTGTTGCATAAAATGTGAGTATATATTAGAACATTTTATACTTCTTGACCACAAAGTGTAAAGCATTTTTTTTTTTGGATTATGGAAAATGTTTTATACCTTGAATAAAAGAGGTTGGCAGCACACAGGAAAGCTTGGAGGTGCCCTGGGATGAAAAATAAAACGTTGAAGATGCCACTTTCGTCTAGGTGTGAAAAGAAAACAACAAAGGATGCAGGAAACAAGCAAAACCACTTGAATCCACATACCTATTTTTAGCCGCAGAAATCCCTGTGCAGCTCCCTAAAATAATCCATGCACTCATGTTTTCCTTCCACTCCTTTGTACCTGTTGGTTTCCATTTTAAAAGTTAGGCAAGCAATTCCATGTCTCTGACTTCTGCCCTTCTCCTCTTGCTTATAAGAAATGAGTAAATGGAGAGGTGAAAGGTCACAGCCTGCACACACCTGCCCCTGAAAGAAGCCAAAGCCAAAAGGTCTAATTTTAGCCTTCCTTCTCTTGGGGATATCAGAACAGTCACTAACAGGAATTGTTTGGAAGTCAGTAAACAATGTGCTGTAACATATGAGTCATTTCAAAAGAACAGAGGCATGATTTTCATGTGATAGCAAATGGAAAAAGAAACAAGACATCCCTTGTAGCCAGCATAAGAAATGAATTATCAGTGAAAAATGTTGAGGTTAGAGATATTTTGAAGTCAAAGCAAAAAATGTCTCTCAGTAGATTTAGAACTGACATTTGTCAAACAAGAAAGCTAATGCAGTTCACAAACTAGAATGCACTCCTCCTCCCATCTTGCCATCTTTTTTTAAATTCCTCTATTTATTTTACATCCCAGCTGCAGCCTCCTACACCATCCTCCCCTCTCAGTCCCTCCTCCGCATCTCCCCCCCTCCCATCCACCTTTTCGTCTATCTCGTCCAGGAAAGGACTGTCTCCTGTGAGTATCAATAAAACATGGCATATCAAGTTGCAGTAAGACTAATAAGCACCTCCAAATGTATTAAGGCAAGGTGATCCAGTATGAGAAGTAGGCTCCCGAAAGCCAGCAAAAGAGTCAGAGTTAGCCCCTGGTCCTGCTGTTAGGAGTTCCATAAGAGGTCCAAGCTATGCAACTGTCAAATATGTGCTGAGTGCCCAGGTCAGTACCATGCAGGCTCCCTGGTTGTAGGTTCAGTCTTTGTGAGCCCCTGTGAGCCCCGGTTTGTAGATTGTGTGAGCCTTCCTGTGGTGTCCTTGACCCCTTTGGCTCCTACACTCCTCCCTCCTCCTCCTCTGCAGGATTCCCAAACTCTACCTAATGTTTGGTTGTTGGTCTCTGCATCTGCTTCCATCAGATGCTTCATGAAGCCTCTCTGATGACAATTGGGCAGGCATCAATCTGATCACAGGTGATTTGCCGTCTTTTTTATTTGTTACATGTCACCTGGTTAGTATATTACTATTACTTGAGATAACTTTACAGGGTTTTGTTTGAACTGTAAACTTTGCTATTAATCCCCCTTCGTTAATGCTATTAATGGCCCTCTTAATGTTATAGACCTCAGATACTATCCAACCCATATGCTTAGCCTTTGGTTGGTAGTAGCTAGTGGTCTGTCAAATTAATACATTCCAAGGGATTTTACCTATTGGTCACAAGGATGTTAGGTGAGACACAAAGGAGTGCAAGGAATGGCCAAGAAGGTTGAAGCGTTTCAGGTCCAGGTGCTGATTATGGTTGAGTCTTGCCAGTCATTGCAGTTCTTATCAGTTATTCAGCCTTGCAGAAGCTCCATATAATGTACAGCTCTTTCCAAAAGCTTCCATTCATAGTCTGCTTCTGACCATGAATAAATGCCCTTATAATAAGTCTATAACATTTGGGCTTTCATATATGCAGTTTTTAATCATAAATTTTACACAGTCAGAATCTTAGACAAATCAAACAGAAGTGAATTGAAATGAATTTGGTACACAAAAGTCCTGTTGTTCATCAGGTATGCCGTGGTAGAGTATGTCTGACTTTGGAAAATAAATATGGTAGGTAATTTACTTTCTAGCTAACTGAACCTTTCTTACTATGATGGCTAGTAGCTTAATTTCTTGATTTCTTAGGAATTCACAATGTTTCAAACATTATAATATGCAGAAATAGGAAGTTCCTATGCACAAGCCAGATTTAGAAAATAGTGACGTGTGTCTTATTTGAATGATGTTCATGGCATATATTGATAGAATCCTTCCTTTCCCTCAGGTTTTAGATATGATCATTACTCTGAACCAGTAACATTCTTATATTGCTATTTATTTACTCATTTGGCATTTTGTTATTTTACATTTTCTTCATTTAATGTGTGTAGGTGTTCTTTATCTATTCCCGAGCTGGGAATGTAGCTCAGTGTTGGCACACTGTCATTACCACAACAACCCCCAAATCTATCCATACCTGACTTAAAGCTTACTCTGGTTCATTATCTCCACCCTCGGTTGTGAGGTAGACATTAGGATATGTTTCTTTACTATTGAAAAGCACTGTTTACCAGTTCCCTTGCTCTTGCTCTGTCTTATGCTTTAACACTGAGCTAGCTATATCCCCAGTCCTACTTTTAGTGAATAAAAGGTTCCTCCTCTATCTAGTGTCTGTATTATGTCTTCCTTAGTAACAGGCTGTTTATCTTCATAGAAAAGGCAAGACTGACAATTATGTTCTGTCAACATTTTAAAAGTATTTTATACTCTTATGGCCTTTGCTAATGTTATCTTTTATCAACCAAGTTGTTGTTTGTACAGACAAGTTTACTTTCTTTCTTTCTGTATGCTTTTTTGCCTATGGTTCACCATTTTAGGTACTTAGAATAGCTTCCTTTTTATTTACTTATTTTTCCTAATTATATTTTTGTTTATCATTCTTGGGATTCCAGTTCTACAAAATTCTTAGTAATTTTATTTTCTAAAATTACTTTTCTCTATTTTGTCTTTATGTAGTTACTAGAAGTTCTGTTATCTATCTCTATTGGAATTTCTTAGCATATATTCATTGCTCTTTAAGATGATTTCTTGTTTTGTCCTTTGTGATGTGTTCTATTTAATTTCATTCTATCTAATGCAACACCTGCCCATTAGTACCACCCACCCCCATTTATATGGATGGAATCCCTGCTTCACAGATGCTCAGTAATGTCCCTGGGTTACTTTGATATTAAGTGAAATGGGTTTTGAAACCTTGAAGCCTACTAAAGAGGTAATGCTCTAAACAAAATACAATGCACGTTTCCTGTTACAAAGGAGTGCAAGGCTTGTGCATCAGTTTGTCAGTTTCTGTCTTACTCATGCCAGTGATCACATGAGCTGTTAATTCTAGTCCACCCTGGCCTTGCATGTTTTTGAATAGATGGCTTATAAATTTATGTTAAATGAATCATAGAGTTAAGTTTTAACCCAGATGATCTTTATTTCCAATGCATCTTCCATATAGTAATGGCTAGTTTACTTAGCACCATTTTATTCTCCTTGGAGTTTATTATATAATTTATTGCATGCAAAATCACTGGTCCATCTATTGGAAATTTTTGTTGAAGAAATAAAATGATTTTCAATGTGATAAGATGGAATCATTTGGCTAGTGTCTGTTTAGAGTCTTTGTTCTATGTCTGCCTAGATTTAGTTGTAATGTACTCTGTGGTTTTTAGTTTTTGTTTTTTTAACTACAAACTATATCACATGCAAATGTCCTTATAGCTCTCATACTCTTAATTAAACAGAAATAGCCATAATAATTTAGGGTTGTTTTTTTTTTAATGCCAGAGATAGTTAGGTCTTGATGAGTTTATCTAAATTTGCCTTTCTTCCCTTACTCAGATGCCTTAGTCTGATAATCACTAATGTGAATGTGAAATTCATTACTAATATTTGGAAAAACTCAAGAAAATTTGGACAGCTTACATGACCCCCTTAATGTTTGCTTTGAAGAATCCTATTAGCATTCTTCATGGTGTCTAGAGACGCAAACACTTGAACTTAAAATACTGTGTCACATAAATCATTTAAATTTAGGTAATTTGACATAATAGAGAAAGCGCAGGTGCTGAAGTCAGACCTGGGTTAGATGCCATCTTGCTAACTTCTCACTGTATAGGGAACTTTCTCTGTCCACCTGTCCCCTATCCTAGAAAATGGAAGAAGTAATCGTCTGCACAATTGGATGACGATGAAATGAGAAAATGCATCCACACTCTTAGCACAGTGACTAGAGCACAGTGCACATCATCAGTTCCAGCTGCTCTCATGTCACTGTCACTGTGATACTTCCTGCTAAGCATGTCCTTGTATTGGAGCGCTCACTGAATGAACAATCAGGGAAGAAAAAACATGATACTGAAACCGAATGCAAAATTTTAAATCCTATTAAATAATTGAGTCTGGTAGAGACACAGTGTCATGTAAGCAGAATGAATGAAGCAGCCTGATCCTTTTTGAGGAAGGTGAATGTCCTTGGTTCCTGTATTTTCTAGCTGCAACTACTGCCTGTTTAGCCTTTCTGTGCTTAAATTTCTGCTGGTTAGGCTGCAGGCTATGACATAAAATGAGCTAATCTCTCTCTCTCTCAGCCCTCTATATCAGTGGGCCTGTCTATAGCCGTCACCTCTCAGCCTGTCATCTTGGCCCTGCACTGTTGATGCCTCTGTAGTGTTTTCCATACACATCTGGCTCAGTCTTCTCCATCCCTCACTCTGGAGCAAGTGAATATAGTTGTTCCATTGTTACCATCCTTCTGAGTTGCCTCTGCCGAATGCAGACCTCTGAGTTTTACTGTGAATTATAGTCTATGGTCTATATCTCATAACTCTAAGTCTTAATAATATATGCTAGCCCAAGTAATCTTATTTGATGTACCCTGATACTTTCCTGGATTTTAGCACCAAACTCTGTATTTTGGGTTTCTTGGTAGGACTGTTACTTAACATCATGTTTGTTGTTACAAATTTTATTATCTCTACATTTATAAATTTGTGTGGCTATAGAGTTCCCCTTTAAAAATGGTATACGTAGGTTGGAGAGATGACCCACAGATTAAGAACACTATCTGACTGTTCCAAAGGACCCAGATTTGATTCCAAGCACCCACCTGTGGGGACACAACTGTCTATAGCTCCATTTCCAGGAGATCTGATGCCCTCTTCTGGCCTTCACAGGCACCAGGTGCACACATGGTGCATAGATATGCATGCAGGCAAAGCACCCATATACCTTTACAACAACAAAATGTAGTGTGTGATCTTGATAACTAAAATTTGATTTCTAGATCATAGCACTAGGCTGATTTCTTACAATGATTAATAAAATGCCAACCTGACTATTGTCATGTGTTATTCCTTATTGTACACTGACTTAGTGCTTATTACTTATTAGCCAGTGAGGATACAAAGTCTCATGATACACAGTGATGTACAGGTATGTGTTCAATGAAAATTCATAAAACTGTGTATTTGGTAACTTTTTGCATTCTTTCTACTTTATCTTAAAAAGGTTGTGTGTCTTCTGAGGTTTTTCTCTTGTTTTGTCTAGCAAGAACTCAGACATGGTCTCTTTTTCTTTGATTATAATTGTAACATATATAGATGTATAAATACACATGCAACGTTCTTAGTTGATTTTTATTTATATACGTATGATTTCAGGGATGACTACTTTGCAGACAGAATAGAGGTTTCTGGGAGGGGTTGGAGGGAGGAAAAGGGAAGGGAGAAGTGATATAATTATATTTTAATTTAAAATTATTTGAAAAGTTTAAATAATGGGGGAGCTCCAACATGTAAATTAGTGACTCCTAAGTAGTGAATGCTGTTGCATGAGTAGATTTCTGCATAATTATAGAGAAAAGCTACTGGGTCCTAGGGATTTATAAAATTTTCTCAGAAAAAAATAACACTCTATCTGAATTCTAAAGGGCAAACAATAATTCTCCAACCCCTAACGAGCGGTCAGAAGAGAGAGGGTAGCACTGTGAGGATAGTGTGTGTGTCAGCATCCAGCCTGCCCGAATGGAGAGGCTTGTAGGCGGCTGCTGAGCTGACGTTAGGCCTGTTGTATTCTGGATCCAGATCTACAAAGAGTTTGGGCATTAACCTGGGAAGTGTAAAGGAGGTACCCAGTAAAGGATAAGTGATGCTTTAGCTCCAACATGTATGTTTGATATATGTTTGTTAAGAGACAACAGTAAAATATAAAAAGTTGTGTTTAATTTCTATAAAAATTAAAATTTAGTGAAAACATGACATTTCTATTGTCTTCACAATTGCAGATTAAGTATTTCTAAATTGTATTTTTTATTACAAATGTTTTTCCCTTTTATTGAAAATAGATTCTTTTCTCTCACAATGTATCCTGATTACAGTTTCCTCTCCCTCTACTCCTCCCAGTTCCTTCCCACCTCCCCTTCTATCTGGAGTCACTCCTTTTCTGTCTCTCATTAGAAAGGGAACAGGCTTCTGTGGGATAACACTAAGATAAGATAAAACAAAAAGTAATACATCAAAGTTGGACAAGGCAAAGCAACAGAAGGAAAAGAGCCCACGAGAAGTCACAAGAATCAGAATCCCACCTGTTCACACCCTCAGGAGTCCCATAAAAGTGCTAAACTGAAAGTCATAATATATACTCAGAGGACCTTGTGTAGACTCTTGTATGCCTTTTGCTTGCTGCTTCAGTTTCTGTGAGCTTTGCTTATGTTGGTTTAGAGGGCCCTGTTCTCCTGGTATTCTCCAATCCCTCTGGCTCTTAATCCCTTTCTGCCTCCTCTTTCTCAGGGTTCCCTGAGCTTTAAGGGGAGGGATTTGATGGAGACATCCCACTTAGGGTTGTTCCAATGTCTCTGTCTCTCTATATGTGTAATGTCTGGCTGTGGGTCTCTGTATTTGTTCCCATATGCTGCAGGAGGAAGTTTCTCTGATGGCAGCTGAATAAGGCAATGATCTGAGTATAACAGAGTAACACTAGGAGCCATTTTGTCACTACTTAAATTTTTAATTTAATTTTATTTTTTTTAAGACCAGTAGTATTTGGTTTTATCCTAGGTCTCTAAACTATCTAATCTGTGGTTCTTGGTCACCCGAGCAGTGTTGGGTATTGGTTCCATTCTCATGGAGTGGACCCTAAGTCAGATCAGACACTGGTTAGTTACTCCCACAAGCTGTGTGCCATCATTATCTTAGCATATTTTGCAGGTGTGACAACATTGTAGATCACAGAGTTTGTGGCTGAGTTCCTGTTTATGTTTCTCTTTCGGTAGCCTAAGAATACCTCCCCATACCAGGGATACTAGAATGTTGGAGTGAAGGTTCTATGTAGGCACTGGCTTGACTTTTCCATGTTCAGTGAGCTGTGTGGTGATGGCAATAGGGCCTTGTTGTCAGTTTGTGGAGAGCAACTTATTGTCTTGGCAACAGCCTGGGTTGTTTGGGGATTTTCATAGGACCCCTTTGACCACAAGCATAATTCTTTTTATTTATTTATTTATTTATTTATTTATTTATTTATTTATTTATTTATTTTTAAGAAATTTTCTATTCATTTTACATACCAACCACAGATCCCCTCTGCTCTCTCTTCCCAGCCTGTAGCCTTCCCCACCCCTCCAACCCCCATTCCCACCTCCTCCAAGGTAAGGCCTCCCTTGGGGAGTCAGCAGAGCCTTATACACTCAGTTGAGTCAGGTCCAAGCCCCTCCTCTGTGGACCAAGGCTGTGTAAGGTGTCCCACTATAGGCAGTGGGCTCCAAAAAGCCAGCTCATGCCCTGGTGGGATCCTGATCCCACTGCCAGGGGTCCCCTTAAGCAGATCAAGCTACATAACTGTCTCACCTATGCAGAGGGCCTAGTCCAGTCTCATGGAAGCTCCACAGCTATTGGCCCACAGTTCATGAGTTCCTACTAGTTTGGTTTGGTTGTCTCTGTACATTTCCTCATCATGATCTTGATGCCCCTTGCTCATAGAATCCCTCTTCTCTCTTCGACTGGACTCCTAGAGCTTGGCCCAGTGTTTGGCATCATGAGATAATAAAATAACTCTGTTATGTCCCAAGAACATTTGATGAGCAATTCTTGTCACTACAGAATGTTTGAAGGGTCTATTGGCTGGTACTCCATAGAGCCACAAGATCGTAGACATGAATCTTCATTACTGTTGCAGCATTATTATGGTGTTAGCAGGTTCTTGTCTACCTAAACTTTTGAGACCAATACTTACTGGCATTGCTTATATTTATAATGTTTAATTAGACCTGTGAGCCTAGGTTAGTTGTTTCTGTGGGTTTCCTTGAGATGACTGTGACCCTGCTGGCTTGTACAATCCTTTTGCCCTCTCTTAACAGTATTCTCCAAGCTTGGCTCAATGCTTGCCAGTGGATCTCTTCATCTGTTTCCATCAATCACTGGATAAAGGCTATCTGATGTCAATTAGGGTAGTCACCAATCTGATTACAGGATATGGCCAGTTCAGGCACCCTCTCCACTATTGCTAGTAGTCTTAGCTGGGGTCATCCTTGTAGATTCATAGGAGTTTCCCTTGTACCAGGTTGTTACCTGACCCAAAATGGCCCCCCATCAAGATGTGCCTGGACTGAGTCCACCAGGTTGATCTCAATCCTCGGGGGAGTCTTTGCCCTGGAGGAAAGGAAATGGGGGGTGGGTGGGGGGGGGGGGGGGGG
>CABHPP010120392.1:0-13230 GCA_902168425.1 Peromyscus attwateri
GGATGATCTGTGCCCCTAAAGAACTTCTTTTCATACGGAAACACCACGGCTGTTCTGGAGAAAACCACTTACATGATTAATTGATTTGGAAGTGGAAACAGTCACTTCTTTTCTTTTTTTCCACAGAACACCACTTTTTACTCGACAGACAACTATATCAGACAAACCATGGTTATTCAGACTTGGTATGCGGGTATATTTTTTAATGTGTACAAAATAAACCTATAAATTTAAATAAAACAGTTGGCAATTAAACTGAACTTTCAAGTGAAGATTTGATTCTGGGAAATTATACATACTTGCATCCAGATTAATGTTTTCTACAACTAGACTTTCCTGATGAGATGGTGTGATGCTAACACATGTGATTTGGGACACAACTTAATGAAATAAAACATATTGAAGATCTGTGACCACTCTTTTTCAAATAATCAAAGCATGATCTCACAAAAAATTTCCAAGTATAGTATAGGTTAATAGAAAGTCACTCATTGCTCTAGATTCTTCATGGTAACTAACTTCGAAGCAAGTTTCACTTCTGTGTTCTGGTGTAGCACTATAGAAGATATCCACAATTATCTGAAAAATTTATTCAAGTTCTCCATTTTCCAGCTGCATGTATGTGTGAAGATATACTTTCTTAACTTATTTCAACCTGAACAACACACCCTAACACAGTGAATGCAGACACAGACAGGGAAACCCAGATGTCTTCTACCAAGTTAGACGTTTGGGAGACTTGAATAATGTAGCACATGTCAATCTACCAAATTTTTTTTTAAAGAAAATATGATTACTCATTAAAGTTATTTATTTTACATGTAGTGGGTTTGTTTTTAAATGAATTAACAGATTAATATTTTAAGTCTTAACATGTTACATAGTAATAGGTACACATTACAAAGCTCCTTGAGATCTCTGTTAATATTTAGGACTCTAACAGTCTCAAGATCAAAATTTGAAAACCACTGCTCTAAAAATTATAATGTACATCCTTAACTTTCTATATTCTTCTCCTATCCTTCATTATACAGTTGTAGATACAACATATAGAGAACTACCTATTACATCTACATATGAAAACCTCATATTCTGTTATTTTTAAAAGTGAAGAAGTTCTGTTTACCCACATATTAACTATGGTGTTCTTCATTCATTTCTGAAGGGCTGAATTCAAGCCAGTTCGTTTTCTATAGACTGTAGAATGTTCTTAGCATTTCATGTAATCTAGTTATGCTTGTTGGTTTTCTTTTATCCAAATAAATTTATTTCTTTGCTGTTCTTCAAGAGCATTTCAAGCCAAGCAGTGGTGACTCACACCTTTAATCGCAGCATTTGGGAAGCAAAGGCAGGAGGCTCTCTGAGTTCAAGGCCAGCCTGGTCTACAGAGTTCCAGGACAGCTAGGACTACACAGTGAAACCCTGTCTCAAACAAAACAACAACAACAACAAAAAGAGTATTTACAGTAGCTGCAGACCTCAGAGTTGACAGGTTTTCCTTCCAGCATTTGAAGATGTTTCCATGTTGTTGGCCGCCATTACTTGTGAGGAGAAGTGAGCACCACCTGAATCCTTGTTCAGGACACATTGATTCATTTTTCTCTAACTGCTTTTAAGAAACATAACTGCAAGGTGCTTAGAAATTTTTTTAAAAATATTTGTCCCGACTAAATCAAAGTTGACGTGGACTCTCTTGAAATTATAAATCTGTTTTACAACAAAATTGGAAAATTTAAGTTATTTCTCCAAACACTTTTTCCAACTTCATTTTTTTCTGTTTTCCTTTGTTTATGCTACATATTCAAAAGTAGATCTGAGGGTTTTGTTCATTGTCTTTTTATCTTTCCCCTACCATCCTTTGTTCTTCAGTTTGGGTAATTTCTATTAATTTAATCTTTAAATTCACTGACGCTTTCTCTCTAATCTGGTGCTAAGTTCAAGTGACTTGTTCAAGTTTTAGAATTTCTATTTGTTTTTACAGTCTGTATTTCTCTTAAGAACTCCTATTTAATCTAAATGTGTTTTCCTTTATACTCTTGAATATACAATAAAGTCTTGGATACATCCAAATCTAGATCATCTTGTGGGGAGATGTCTTAGCTCCTTTTATTGTGTTCTGAGTTTTGCTTTTTGAGTATGAGTTACATCTTTCATTTCTTCATATAGCTAGTGACTTTAGATTGTGAGTATTGTGAAAGACATATTTTAAACAGCTGGAATTCTGTGAAATTTCTCTAAAAATGACTAATTGTTTTAGTAAACAACAAAATGTTTGCTAGACTTGATCTCAAGCTGTTTCCTATGCTAGATACAGGCTAAAAATCTCAGTCTAATTCCTTTATCATTACTGTGCTGCCTAGAGTCTATCTTGACCGTATCAGGTATTAGACAAACATTTGGCATAGATTATAACCAGAATGTGGTGTTTTTTTCTACGTGGCTATCTTCATCCCCATGTTCCCCTTTAGCTTCTACCTGTAATAGTATGAGAACAGCATTTGCTGGTTTTTCAGTGCCCCAGGGTGAGACTCAGGTTAGCAGTGTAGAGTAGGAAGCAGGGTCCATGCTATTTCCTTCTAAGTGTTACTCTCCAGCATCTTCAGTGCTTTGATATTTTGCCCAGAGTTCGTCATTCTATCCAGCAGGAGCAATTCAGGCCATTATCAGAAGCAGAAAGCTACACATACTTTTTAAAATAATCTCACAAATTTTATTTTCCTTTTGACATTAAACTGCCAAGCTCAGCATTAAAAATGAGGAAAAATTTTTCAATAAATTTAAAAATAGGTTTTAATAATTCTAAAACCTGAATAGTTTCAGAAACAATTTCATGATGTTAAATCACAACAAAATTAAGTCTTTGGTCCCTATGATCCTGACATTGCAACATGGACATCTTTTATTGGGTAGACCTTCTGGTCACCGAAAACATCAGTTCTGATAATGGAGGCTAGTCAAGTATAAAAGTATAAGGGAAAAGTTACTTGAGCGCTGAGATTACACCATTCCTTTCCCTGAGTTGCTCCATACTGTATAAACCAGCATCTTTTCCAGGCTGTGCCTTGCTCTGGGAAATTCCACCTTGCAAACAGTGTCTGGCTACGTTTTGAACACAGGTGCAGAAGCAGGTCATCTCTGCACTTTGTTGTGCACATAAACAATACCACCTGTCATGAACCACTCAAGAGGCACAGACTGAAAGATAACACCCTTACATGCAAAAAGAGATCAAGGTAAACTGTACGTACATGAGCACATGTGCATATTTAAGTCCTATGAGGAAAACCAGGCCTGAGAACTTACAAACACACTAGACCAAGGAAGGATCTAGACTAAGTGTAACACACCCATAAAGAAGAGGACACCTAGCATTGCAATGGGGATAGCTCCTACCAACCTGTCATCTGATCGCCCAGTGTGTGCACCAGGGGACCACCAGGCAAACGCTAGACCGTCACCTGCTAGACCATCACCTGGGCTTTAGCCTGGTTCAGCTCACTATTGAAATGGCTTACTCCAATTGCAGACTGCTGTCATCAGTTTGTCTGTCTATAGAGATCATAAAAATCACCAGCCATAATTTATGTGTGTGGTGCTAGGGATGACAAATAAATTTGTAAAGCATTCTGATTTTTTAGATCTTAAAGCAAAATTGCTCCCTACTCTCCTCTTTGGAGAGGGAGATACAAGGTTTAAAAAAAGGAGGGGACTCTTAGAAATGTCAACAAGAAGTACTAAGGAAACCAATTAAATGTTAGACACAATGTAATCTTTCATACACATCAACTCATAAAAATCAGAGGAACGGTACATAAGAGTAAATGGTACATACTGTAAAACTAAGCTACTCAAAAGAGAAATCCAGTTCTGTAGAAATTGTTATTTCTTTTTTAAGGGTAGTTCTTCCTTTTGAGTTTGATTAAATATATAGGATACTTTCCCAGATAAATTTTGCCATCATTTTCAGATATTTAAAACCTCCTTCAAGAAGCTGGACAGATGGCTCTACAGTTAAGAGCACCGACTGCTCTTCCAGAGGACCCAGATTTGATTCCCAGCACCTACACAATACATGTAACTCCTGTTCCAAGGGATATAATTCTCTCTTCTGGCCTCTGTGGGGACCAGGCATACACATGGTACACAGATATACATGCAGGTAAAACACCCATTCACATAAAACAAAAATAAATAAATCTAAACAACAACAAAACACTGCTTCAAGCTAGGTTACCATCTCTTACAAGCACAAAAGCTAACATTTTAAGTACTTCCTAACTGTGACACACTGTATTAGCTATTTATGTGCATTTTCACTGAATCCTGACAATGAACTTGTGAGGTAGTTACTATTCTTTTATTTTTATTTTATGTGCATGTGTGTCTGTGTGAGGGTACCAGATCACCTGGAATGGGAGTTACAGACAGTAGTAAGCTGCCATGTGGTTGCTGGGAATAGAACCTGGGTTCTCTGGAAGAGTAGCCAGTGTTCTTAACCACTGAGCTATCTTAACCTCACAGGAACCCAGGAGATCAACACTACCTTATCTCCACCTCATAGATCAGACTCTTTTTTTTTTTTTTTTTTAATACTAACTTACAAGTAACAGTTATTTCTGTATGAGGTTTTCACACACATTCCCTTTCGGTTGGTCCCTCCTCCCTTGCCCCTCCCATTTCCTGTTGTCATTTCCTGTTGTGCCCTTTGCCCCTTATCTTCCCACTTGTTTTTCTCTTTTGTCTCCTCCCACCCCTCCCTCAGGCCTTCTTCCAGTCCCATAGACCACTTTCTAGCGTCTAGGTCTTTATCCACATTTTCTACCATCTGGATTCGCATATTTAACAGATAAAGGCTAGGATGCCCGTATGAGAGAGAACATACTGTATTTTTCTTTCTTAAATTTGCTTACCAGACTTAAAATGTTTTCCAATTTCATCCACCTTCTGCAAATTTCATTTTTCTTTACAAATGAATAAAATCACATTTGTATATATGTACATTTTCATTATTTATTTACCTGTTGATGGACATCGAGGGTAATCGTATTTCCTCGCTACTGTAAAAAGAGTAGCCTTAAACATGAATGGACAAGTGTCTCTGCAGTAGGATGTGGCATCTTTTGGGTATATGTCCAGAAGTGATATTGCTGGGTCATATGGTAGATGAAAGCCCTCCACACCGATTAGCATAATGGCTAACCTCCCTGGCTTACACTCACACCAGCAGTGTATTAGGGTTCCTTTTCCCTATATCCTCTCCAGTATTTCTTTGCCATTTGTTTTCTTGATGTATTCTTACTGAGGTGAGAGGAAATCTCAAAGTAGTTTTAATTTACATTTCTCCAATGGCTAGAGATATTGAATACTCAAAAAAATTTTTGGCTATTTTTATTTCTTCTTTTGCAAAATATCTGATCAGGTCATTGGCCTACTTACTGACCATCAGTTTTGTTCCTCTGGTATTTAATTCTTGCAGTTTTTAAATATTCTAGATATTAGAGCCATGTCTCAGGTGTAAAGATTTTATCCTGTCCTGTAGGCTGCTTGTTTTTTTGCTGATAGTTTCTTTTTCTGTGCAGCTTTTTAATTTCACATGGTCTCCTTAGTCAATTCTTGGTGCTACTTCCTGTTTGAGTGGGCTCTACTCAGGAACTTGTTGCCTCTGCCTATGTCCTGAAGTGTTTCACTTATGTTTTCCTATAGCAGCCTCTGCGTTCTAGTTTTAAATTAAGGTGTTTGATCCAATGTGAACCGATTTTTGTGCAGGGTAAAAAAGATGGACCAAACTTCATTCTTCTGTAGGTAGACATCCAGTTTTGCCAGGCTGTCTCTTTTCTAGTACATTTAAAAAATAACTTTGAGCCGGGCGTGGGTGGCGCACGCCTTTAATCCCTGCACTCGGGAGGCAGAGGCAGGCGGATCTCTGTGAGTTCGAGGCCAGCCTGGGCTACCAAGTGAGAGCCAGGAAAGGCGCAAAGCTACACAGAGAAACCCTGTCTCGAAAAACCAAAAAAAAAAAACAAAAAAAAAAACAAAAAAAAACTTTGTCAAAAATTAGATGTGTACAGCTACGTTGGTTTATCTTTGGGTCTTCTATTATGGTCTGTTAGTCTACATGTCTGTTTTTATTTGAGTGGCACAGTCTTTATCACTATGGCTCTGTCGTATAATTTGAGGTCAGGATATGTGACGTCTCTGGCTGTGTTCTTTCTGCTGAGTTCTGTCTACTTGATCTTTTGTGTTTACATATGAATTTTAGAATTGTTTTCTGTTTCTGTGAAGAATGTCATGGAAATTTTGATGATGATTCTGTTGAATCTGTAGATTTGTTTTTGGCAGTGTAGTTATTTTCACTATATCAATCCTGCTAATTCAGTAACATAACAAGCCTTTTATTTATTTTTTGTCATGTATTATCTTCAGTTTCTTTTTCAGTGTCATTTTGTCTTATTTACTGTGTCCTTTGCCTTACAGAAGCTTATCATTTTGAGGAGGTCCCATTATTGTTGCTCTCAGTGTCTGAGCTACTGGTGTTATATTAAGGGATGGTCTCCTGTGCCAATGCGTTCAAGACTACTTCCTACTTTCTCTTCTATCAGGTTCAGTGTAACTGGATTTATGTTGAGGTCTTTGATCCACTTGGACTTGAGTTTTGCCCATGGTGATAGATAGGAATCTATTTGCATTCTTCTACATGTTGACGTCCAGTTATGCCAGCACCATTTGTTGAAGATGGTTTCTTTTTTTTCCCATTGTGCAGTTTTGGCTTCTTTGTAAAAAATCAGGTGTTCATAGGTGTGTGGGTTAATGTCAGGGTCTTCAATTCGATTCTATTGGTCCACATGTGTGTTTTTATGCCAATACCAAGCTGTTTTTATTACTATAGCTCTACAGTAGAGCTTGAGGTCAGGGATGGTGATGCCTCCAGAGGTGGCTTTATTACACAGGATTAAAGTTTTTGCAGTAGACACCTTTCACTTCCTTCATTAGGGTTATTCCTAGATAGTTTTTTCTTTGAGGCTATTGTAAAAGGCATGTTCTTGTTGACTCAGCGAGTATAGTGTTGGTGAACATACAAGCACGCTGTGAAGAGATCTATTGGGTCAGATGAGGACATGGAAGCTCAGAGATGCTATTAGTGACCCAAAGTCACCCTTAGGCAGAGCAGCTGGGTGGGATTTTCATACTTATCTCTCAATCTCAAGTTCCTGAAACACACTGTCTCTAAGGTCATTCTGTGGTAATTAGAAAAACAACATATCCAAGGAAGAAATATAAACACACCCAAAGGTATATCTAATTATTTTAAATTTACATCTCTCTAGTTGCAAATAATGAGATGCTATAGAGGTACACACAGATTAAAAATACATATAAGAATAATATAAGAATATGTTTGTGGGTAGAGAAGAATGAAACGAAATAAGAAAGAGGTAGAACCAGAGCAAAAACTGATACAAGAAGCTCTTTTACAATTGATAGGGGCTAGCTACTTATCTGTTTCTGAACGTGAGATATACTAGCTTGGGAAAAGAATTTTAACCAATGACTTTTTTTTGGTGCTAAAACTGAAAAAAAAAACCTTTTTTTGGGGGGACTCTGGGTAGCTGTACTGTCAACAACATTATACAATATATATTGATGATGTTTATTAATGTGTGTGCGCGCAAGCACATATACTGTGGCACATGCTTGGAAGTCAGAGGACAAATTGTGGGAGTCCATTGTCTCTTTCCACCATGAGGATGTGGGGATCAAACTCAAGTTGTCAGGCTTGGCACTTTGCCCAGCTGAGCCATCTAGCACTCGCCAGAACAACTTCTCTTTACTTTTATTTCTATGTCTTAGTTGTGTGTGAATGTATGCCACATGTATGCACAGCTGCCTGCAGAGGACAGAAAAAGGCATCCATCTCCTGGAGCTGGTTGTGAACAGTGACGTGGAATTGAGAATGAAACTCAGGTCCTCAGGAAGAGCAGCAAGTGCTCTTCAGAGCTAAGTCACCTCTCCAGCCCTTAGGACGACTTTTCTTATAAGAGAATTCTTTTATTTGTAGTTAAAAAAATTTTTTTTAATTATTATTATTTCTTTTTTTTTTTTTTTTTTTTTGGTTTTTCGAGACAGGGTTTCTCTGTGTAGCTTTGTGCCTTTCCTGGAACTCGCTCTGTAGACCAGGATGGCCTCGAACTCACAGAGATCCCCCTGGCTCTGCCTCCCAAGTGCTGGGATTAAAGGCATGTGCCACCACTGCCTGGCCGAGATTTCTTTTAAATATCTTGATGTGGGCTGAAGCATGATGTCTGTCACAGTTTAGGATAGAAAAGACAACTAATCCAGTGCAAAACTACAATGATCTGGGTCAAACTGAGCATAAAACATATATTAGAAGGTGAAACAGACTGTACACCCTTTAGGTCACACTTCTGACAATCCAGCCTATGGACATAAACAGGTGAGATTTATTCTGACAAGAATCTAGCTGCTGCTTCTCCTCCTCCTCCTCCTCCTCCTCCTCCTCCTCCTCCTTCTCCTTTTTTTTTTTTTCATTTTCTACACAGTTTCTTTGTGTAGCTTTGGAGCCTGTCCTGGAACTTGCTCTGTAGACCAGGCTGGCCTCGAACTCACAGAGATCTGCCTGCCTCTGCCTCCCGAGTGCTGGGATTAAAGGCATGCGCCACCACTGCCTGGCTAAAACTGCTAGACTAAAGATGACAAATGTCTGATTTTCAGATTTCTTCTGAGTTCAGCTGACAGAGATAATGTGTAATTCACACGGATGTGTAAGTAAGTATGTTACTGTAGTGATATTTTATCTGTGTCCCCCAGTAAAGTTTATCTGAAGATCAGAGGAAAAAGCCACTATATTAGACATAGAAGTCAGGCAATGGTAGCACACGACTTTAGTCCTATCACTCATCACTCGGGAGGCAGGGATCTGTCTGCATCTCTGTAAGTTCAAGGCCACACTGGGAACAGAGCCAGGCGTGGTGGCACACACCTTAAATTCCAACACTAGCTAACCATAAAGGTCTGGATGTCTGCACAGACAGACAGGAAGCGACAGAGCTGGGCAGGAAGAGGAAGTGATGTGGCTGGGCGGATACAGGAAATAAGTTAGCAGAACAGAAATGAATATAGGCATGGGTATACAGGAAGTAGGTCTCTCTTTGGAAGCTGCGGAGTTGGTGATTAGCTGTGGCTTTTCCTTTTCCTCTGATCTCTCATATCTGATATCTGTCTCCAGGTTTTTTATTTAATAAGACCTTTTAAGATTTGTGTTACATGCTACACATGAGACATGGCTGAAATTCAAACCTAAATTTTCCTTGTTTTTAAATATTTTCTTTTAAAATGATGTGTATGCGTGTTTTTTGTGTGTGCACATGTGTGCAGGTGTCCGTTGAGAACAGAGGCACTGGACCCTCATAGGGGCTGTAGTTGTGAGCTGCCTGACATGGGTGCTGGGAACTGAACTCTGGTTCTCTGCAGGAGCAGCATGCATTCTGAACCACTGTGCCATCTCTCCAGCCTCTCCCTGTTTTTGTTAAATAAAGGATGTTGCTACAAGATTGTAAGGTTATGGAAAACTGCCAAAATAGTTCGTGGAAACATACTGTTCTATCTGTATTAGTTTATAAAAGAATGAAGTGTTTGTAGTTTATATAAGCACATAGATAAGGAGCAAGGCAGCAGCCTTAAATGTATAAGTAAGTGAAAAAAACAAAGAAAAATAATGAAGGCACAGAAGTAAATGGTCCAACTCTAGGTAACTATTATTATTATTATTATTATTATTATTATTATAAAATAGCAGAGCCTCATTACACAGCACAGGCTGGCCTCAAACTAGCAGACCCGTCTGCACCTGTGTCCCAAGTCTGGGGTTAAAGGCGTGTACTACCATCCCTGGCTCTCAGTAACAACTGTTCAAAAAGCAAGCAAAAGTCCTCTTTAAAAAAGAGAATCAGACAACAGTACTGGTGTAGCTGCTCAACATATAAATTAAGTAATAAAAAAGAGAACATAAAGGACTCTTACATGCTCTGTAAAGGGAGTTGTAGATGCAGTTACAATCTTACTCCAACAGTGGGATGGAAAGTAACAATTTAGAGGCTGATATTTTTTAAAAATGACTTCAAGGGCTCTCCAACAAGAGTTAAACTTTGATATACAATAAAATGTTGTGTAGTCATAGTTTTTTAGTAACACGAGAAAATTCTTTACTACTGTATGGTGGAGGAAGAAGGGCATAACGTTATATTTACTCTGAGTTCTAAATATAAATAGCATGGTAACATTATTGCTGCTTGTTTGTTTCAGTGCTGGGGATGGAACCCAAGGATGTAGACACTGGGCAACACCTTGCCACTGAGCTACATGCAGTCCACTGCTGCTCCTTTTAAAACTGTAAAATTATATGCTTTCCTATTACCAAGTCTTAACAATCAAGCTGGAGACTGCTGGTCTGGTAGAGATAAAACCAGCTAATGAACAATATCAGGGGTAGCTAAAACAAAACAAACAAAAATACCAAAGAACAACTTTTCCTCAAATTGTTATCTGAAAAATTTTCTTCCAATCCTCTAACAAGTCATCTACAAACTATGCCAGAACATAATGATAAAGATTTTAACAGCTGCAGGGCAGTAGTGGTGCACTCGGGAGGCAGAGGCAGGTGGATCTCTGTGAGTTCAAGGCCAGCCTGGTCTACAGAGTGAGTTCCAGGACAGTCAGGGCTATACAAAGAAAAGATAGTAACAGCTAATGTTTCTATTTTCAGTGCTGGTTCAGATGCTGTGATTTCCCACATAGTACTGTCTTATCATTATAGCACTGCTATGGAGAGAGTTACAGAGAGGTTAAATCTGAGTTAGTAAAACCCAGGCAGCATGATCCCAGAACTTCAATTACTCCTGCTCTGATTGTCTTACCCATATTAGTTCATGAGCCAAAGGTGTTTACATTCTAAAAGCTGAACAAGATACAAAAGGGGAAGCCTACACCTCCATATATACAACATGAGCACACAAATGGCAGCTCACAGAAAACAAGAAGAGCTCCCAGGAACCCCAAATTTTGGCATAAGTCAGATAGTCAGCTTTTCTAGACTTGACTCTGGAGACTGAGAGAAGAGACTGAATTCAATTAGGTTCTTAAGGCTGGGGAAGAGAGGAACACAGGGCACTAGAGAGAGGAAAGGGGGATGTGTAGTTCAGACAGGTGTCATTTGAAAATAAGGCACATAAGATTTGGCTGAGAGATTATTATCGTAAAGTGTGTAAAGGAAGAAGAATAGAAAGAAGAAAGCAAAAGACCAAGTCTGAGCCTTGAGAAAACATACTTAGGGATAGCAGGACAGCTGCTGTGAACTCAAGAGGTGCTGTGAAACTTGATGACCATTGGTTGACTGAAATGGCCATTACTGCATATTGTTACAGGAGAATAAAAACCCTGTACAAATGAGCCCAGTGATTTTACAAGGGGAAAGTAAGAGCAAGATGATGCACTGCCTGAAAGGAGCAGAGGTTCTTCTGGGAATGTGATTTCAAAGTCTGGATATATAGATTTCTCTAGAAAACCAGCAATTTTCTAAGTTTGGTTTTACTCTCTCTAGACTGCATAATGTTCTGAATGTAGTTGTTATTCTGAGAAGACAGGAAGTTCTTCAGAGTATGTCTATTCCACACCCCAGTATCCCCATATCTACAAACCCACCCTCAATGCCACACACACATTGTGGTAAAACACTCAGTATCCAATGACACTGTCAGTTATCTTCAACAGTAGAAACTTCCATGGCTCTTCGTTAGTGAATTAACATTGACTTATTTTTCAAAACAAGAAAAAGAAACGAGGCATGACTGTTTCAAGTATCATATGGACTTTATAATATAGAGTGAAGTAACCCTTCTAAGCCGTCACACAAATAAGCAGTATTTTATCTCCATGGCAACATCGACACTGCTAACCCAAGCGTATGCCCACATTATCTGGTAAGTTTGTTTAATGGCAGTATTACTGCTTTTACTGGACCAGGTCTTAAGTTCTTTCTACAGCTTTATAACATGCTTTATTTTTAGAACATGCCTTGACTTTTATTACTTAAAAAAGCTTCATATTTATTTACTTTCTGATTCTGTTTGTGCCTTCAACACATTCAAGATTTTCTGCTCCTCAATAAGGAGGCATGCTTGAACCTTTCTCAGACATACTCGGTCCACGTGGAGCCAGCAGAAGCCCTGCTGAGGTGCTTCTGTGTTTTAGACAAGTTCATAAGGACTTTGGGTCTTAACAGCACCAACCCCTTGAGGTCTGCTTGGGCACACGTCACATGTGGCTCTTGGTGATTTCTCAACCTTGGTATTAAGGTAAACAATCTTATATATAGTTTTATGAGAGGCTGTACTATAGGAAAGCCTATGACGGTATGTCAAATATGGGACCGTTCTGACCTCTTCTGAGAATTGCTGCTGGAGCGTTTAAGATGGCTTTTGATTCATTTATATTTGTTTTTGTTTATTTCATCTGACTGCCTCTAATGCAGGGTCATAAAAAGTACTTCAAGTATTGTTTAGTAAGAGCCAAAGTTTGAGCTGAAGAGATGGCTCATCTGTTGAAGGCTAAGGCTCACAACCAAAATTTGAACACCTTTTAATTGCTACAACTGTTTTTTACACTAAAAATGTGACAGCCCTCGGAGTACTTTTTCAAAGAAGCAACACAAATTTCTCATTAAAATATGATCCACAGAAACAGGATTTGAAATTAGACTTACCTTTGATTCGAGGTAGACATTTGCTGATGACATTTTTGTGATTCTGCATATGTAACTAACTAAAGAGATGGTACAAAGAATAAACAAGCTATCATTAACTAATGCTCGAATAAACACAGTCCATTTCAGTTGATTTTCTGGGACATCTCCATGGACTAGCATTGCACAGGTCAAGTTCACAGCTAAGAAGAGGAGGCTTGCCAGTGTAAAGCCCAAATGCAGTAGAATTCTGTAAGGAAAAAAAAGTTTACTTGATGTTTATAAAATCATTGAGAATTGATTGTTATTTCAGGTACAAGAATTCTTGCAGCCTAAAATACTTATAATTTTATTTTATTTTATTTATTTTTTTTAACTTAATTTAATTTAATTTTATTTTACAATACCATTCAGTTCTACATATCAGCCACGGATTCCCTTGTTCTCCCCCCTCCTGCCCCCCTCCCCTTCCCCCC
>CABHPP010120392.1:13330-36250 GCA_902168425.1 Peromyscus attwateri
ATCAGCCACGGATTCCCTTGTTCTCCCCCCTCCTGCCCCCCCCCCCTTCCCCCCTGCCCACCCCGCCTTCCCACCTCCTCCAGGGCAAAGCCTCCCCTGAGGACTGAGATCAACCTGGTAGACTCAGTCCAGGCAGGGCCAGTCCCCTCCTCCCAGGCCTAGCCAAGCGACCCTGCATAAGCCCCAGGGTTCAAACAGCCAACTCATGCAATGAGCACAGGTCCCGGTCCCACTGCCTGGATGCCTCCCAAACAGATCAAGCCAATCAACTGTCTCACCCATTCAGAGGGCCTGATCCAGTTGGGGGCCCCTCAGCCATTGGTTCATAGTTCATGTGTTTCCATTCATTTGGCTATTTGTCCCCGTGCTTTATCCAACCTTGGTCTCAACAATTCTCGATCATATAGACCCTCCTCTTTCTTGCTAATTGGATTCCTGGAGCTCCACCCGGGGCCTAGCCATGGATCTCTGCTTCCAGATCCCTCAGTTATTGGATGGGGTTTCTAGCATGACAATTAGGGTGTTTGGCCATCCCATCACCAGAGTGGGTCAGTTCGGGCTGTCTCTTGACCATTGCCAGCAGTCTATTGTGGGGGTATCTTTGTGGATTTCTGTGGGTCTCTCTAGCACTTTTTATTTGATGTTTATAAAATTATTGAGAATTGAGTGTTATTCAGGTACAAGAATTCTTTCAGCCTAAAATATTTATAATTTTATTAAATACAAATTTAATCATCTCTCAGAGTTACTTTGTGTCTACCATTATAACTTAATGTATGAACTATTTCAAAATGGCACAGATTATAAAGTATTACTTTAGGAATAATCCATGTGTTAAAATAAATACTGACCTGTGGAATTGAAGAAAATACTGAACCATTTTAACACCATTTCAGGCAATCATGAAGTTTTCACTTTTTTAACTACAGAGTCCATTTACATTGACCTTCATATTCTAATAATTACTGGGTTTTAAAAATTTGTCTAGAAAATTAATATGCTGTGCCTAATTAATTTCACCACAGTATTAATTTATTCTTTTTTCTTGTTTTAGTTTTTCAAGGACAGGGTTTCTCTGTATAGCCCAGGCTGTCCTGGAACTCACTTTGTTGACCAGGCTGGCCTTGAACTCAAAGATCTGCCTACCTCTGCCTCTGGAGTGCTGGGATTAAAAGCCAGCCGTAGTATTTTAAGAGCTGTGGGAAATGTGTTTTAAACAATGTTTGAGCCTATTACCTGATTATCTATAGCAAACGTGTGTTTCAAACTTGACCAAAAAAGAACATAGAAACAGAACACGCAGTTCCCAAGCACTCATCATAAAATCTCTTGTAAGGTGTAGCCATCTGTACCAACTAGCAGTTACCAGCTCTCTTGTGAAAATGATCCCAGGTCAAATACATTTGTTCCCCCAAATTAAGTATGTATGGTCTAGCAATTTACTTTGCATTCTAGCATCTTCTATTTTGGATTGCTTTCAACAATGGACTGTGGGAGTCCACAGAGGTTTCCTAGGGAGATCTGAGCTTGTTTTACCCAGCAGGACTGCATAAGAAGATGATTAGACCACAGGCCTGGGTACCAGATGTTTGGAAGGGTCTACACTTGGCTGTATCTAGCAAGGGGGAGGTCTTTTGCCTCGCCCCTTGGCATTGTTATAAAAAGCCATTTTGAATAAAGTTCTGGTCCGGTGGATATTGATCCAGGTCCTCCTGAAGCTATCCTGTGTTTCTGTCTTTTCTCTCATTGGGTAGGCCTATCATTCTATCTACAAGTTCCTTATTCTTCTCTCCACCTCATAGGAACCCTGAAAAAGGTGGGAGTGGGTTCCCCACAATGAATATCAAACTGTCTGTCCTTGGAGATAATTTACAAAAGATAAATCTGTAATAGGTAATAAGGCAATGTATAATTGGTAATAAGAAAACTGGTGAGTATACAAGCGAAGCAGAAAGATTTTACTTTGGAAAATTTTAGTTACATTAAAAACATTTTTGGCCAGGCAGTGGTGGCACATGCTTTTAATCTCAGCACTCAGGAGGCAGAGCCAGGCAGATCTCTGAGTTCGAGGCCAGCCTGGGCTATAGAGTGAGATCCAGGACAGGCACCAAAACAACAGAAAGAAACCCAGTCTCAAAAACAAAACAAAACAAAACAAAACAAACAAAAAAGAAAAACATTTTTGATAGGGTCTTGCTATGCAGCCCAAACTGTCTTCCTCCTTCAGCCTCCCCAGTGTTAGGATGATAGCATGTGCTACCACACTTGGTGAAGTATAAACCAAACAACAGAAAGACTAGATTTAAAGCCTCAAATCCAAAAATGACCTTATTATGCTATGTAGTGAATTAGAACAGGTTAGGAAACCAAAGCATAGAAAAATTAAGTGAGTTGTAAGAACTGGGTCTGAAACTCATGTCTCTTGACTCATTTACTGTTTGCTTTGGTGAGATTAATCAGTACAGAAACTGCTTAGCTCAGGAAACTGCATACACTAGCTGTTACTTATGTGGACTCAGGAAGGGAGAGGAGGAAGAGAGGAGGGGAAAGGGGGGAGGGATTAAGCATGGGCATCATGGTTATCACAGCTGAAGGGAGAAAATGGACTGCTGGACTTACCTCCTTTGAACCAATCTAATGACTGAATTTTCTATAAGACTGCAAAGGCACCCTCGGCAATTCCTTCCTTTTACCTTTTCCAACCAAATGTTAAAAACATTTACTTAGGGGGCCTGGAGAGATGGTTTAGCAGCTAAGAGCACTGGCTGCTCTTCCAGAGGACCTGGGTTTGAATCCCAGCACCCACACAGCTCACAACGGTCTGTAACTCATATGTGTGATGCACAGATAAACATGCAGGCAAAATACCAATATACATAAAGCAGATAAGTAAATTAGAATAATTACTGATATCTTTTAGATATTAAGCATCAATATTAATGAATTGATCCTTTAGATCTTTTAGACAGAAAACTTGATACTAATGAAACTTACTTGTGTTTGTCAAGTTCAGTGGCACATCTGACTTTACATATGACCTATAAAGAGAGTATAAAAAGAGTTTTGAAAACACATGTAACAGAATTTTTCAGTTTATTTTGACTTTGTGCTTCAAGTGATACAGCTATAAAGTTCAATGCTTTTGGTTGAACTATTGTGAAACAAAAACAAGCATCCAAATACTTAAATTTCTACCATAAATATCCAACAAAATTATTTGTTTAAATATGTATTGAACTTTTGTTATAAAGCAGATACTGTGCTAGGTGGCTTGCCATCTATTGTAAACTTTTAAAAAAGTGAATTAGTTTAGTTTTGTGTGCATGGGTGTTTTGCCGGCATGCATGTCTGTGTGCCATGTGTGTGCCTGGCAACTTTAAAGACCAGAGGGCATCAGATCCATAAACTGAAGTTACAGACTGTTGTGAGCCAATGGGAGACGTGGGTGCTGGGAATTGAACCCAGGTCCTCTGGAAGAGCAGGCAGTGCTCTTAAACCACTGAGCCATCTCTCCAGCCCCTACCTTAAACTTTTTATTAGTCATGTTTTGTTCTAAAATAGAGCTTGTTACTTAATATCAATAGAGTTCTGGTTATATCTTCTTTTTGTTTGTTTTTGAGACAGGGACTCACTATGTAACTATGGCTGTGCTGGAACTCACTATGTAGATCAGGCTGGTCTTGAACTCACAGAAATCCACCTGCCTCTGCTTCCCAAGTGCTGGGATTAAAGGCATGCATCACTATGCCTGGCTAGGATTGAAGGTTTTTATATTCCAAAGCATGGAATTTCACTAATCTTGTATTAACATACAGGTGTACACAGAAGGAATACAAAACAGAAATGGGAAGACCAGTTACAAGATTACTGAAATATGGTATGAATTTTGATGGTTTGGAAAGAAAAACAAACTATAAATGCTATGCACAAAAATATTCTAAGTACTCAGGAACTTACTGATTTCACTCAAATATTTCTTGAGCACTTATTACTATTCCATGTTCTTTGATATGGTGGCATGTGCCTGTAATCCTAGCACTTGGCAGGCAGAGGCAATAGCAGAATGATGCAGGATTTCAGGTTAGCCTGGGCTACATGGTTAGACTGTCTCAAAACAAAGACAAAGGAAAACAAGACAGTGTGTGTGGCGGGGGAGTCAACTATCTCATGCTCTATGTAAAGTGTCATAGATTCATAAACATAGTTACTATTTATATTTTGAAGGACCTCGTTGCATAAAAAAGTAAACCATCTACTTTGACATATTATGGCACAAAGGCACTAGTGCTTACATAAAATTTAGAAAGAGAGAAAGAGTAATGATTCCAGGAAAGAATAGGAGATAAGGGGAGATTATAAAGAGTGAGTCAGGGCTTCTCAAAGGAACCAAGTTATGAAAGCTAAATAATTGGGTACTAATCAGATAAATGTTTAGGTCTAGTCTACTGCATTTGGCTAACATACCATCATGTACCAAAAGCTCAATGTATGGAACAATCTGAAATATTACCCCATTAGTCTCTAAACTGTACTACTTACATCATTCTCAGATTTGCCCATTTTCTGTCTTCATTACCACAATGGATTATTTCAAGAGCCTTTTAATTGATTTCTCTAAGTCCACTGCTTACTCCATCTACTTCTTTAGAAGACAACTCTTACCTTTTATCACCTTTCCTTTTCTGTGTCCAAGTGATTAAATTTGGAAATTGTGGTAAAAAATATATATAGAGAGAATATAAAAATCACAATGTCACCATTAAAAATATCTGCTCCAGTGGCATGAAGTCACTCACACAGCTATGCAACCATCACCATCAGCCTCCACAGCCTTTCCATTTTTCCAGTCCACTTAAAAAACTCCCCATTCTTCTTCTTTCAGCCTCTCACAACCATTCTATTTCCAGTAACTATAAATTTAGCTCCACTTATATAACTAGACTCATCCAATATTAATATTGTGACTGACTTATTTCACTTAGCACAAATGCTTTTAAGATTCATGTGTCAATTTCCTTAAGACTATATATATATATAATATATATGCATATATATTTATGCATTTACTCATCATTGGTAGGTAGCATATACATTTTTGTCTTTTGTGAATAATGCTGCTATGAATATCTATATTCTATGTAAAATTTTAAGACATTATTTAGTAGTAAGTTGCATATTTACTTATTAAGTATTTGATTTAACACTTCCTTTAAAAAGTAAATTCACACGTAACCACAACATAATTAAAAATATTGTATGTTTAAAGATTTATTTTATGTGTTTGTTTGCATGCCTGCGTGTGCAGTGCTACAGAGGTTAGAAAAGGGTACAAGATTCCCTGGAACTAGAGTTACTATGGTTGTGAGCCATCACATGGTCCTGGTTCCTCTGCAAGAGCAGCAAGTACTGTTAACTGGTGAGCTACCTCTCCAGCTCCATTAATATAAAATTCAAAGTTGAAACAGTAGCATTTTAAAAGTTATTTTCAGTTTTAAATTCTTTTTATGTTTTGCCTGTATGCAGGTATGTGAGCCATGTGCTTGCCTGGTCCCTACAGATATCAGAAGTTTGCACTGAAACCCTTGGAACTGGAGTTCTAGATGGTTATGAGCCACCATGTGGGTGTGTAGCACTGTCCCTGGGTCCTCTGTCAGAGCAACAAGTGCTCTTAACCACAAAGCCATCTCTTCAGCCAGTACTTTTTGAGATAGCCTGTCACTATGTATCCCTGACTGGCTAGAACTTTTTATATAGAGTAAGCTGACTGGAAACACAGAAATCTACCTGTGTGCTAGGATTAAAGATATATATAACACTATTATACAATGTTCAGACCTTATTAATATTTTTTCAGTTGTCTCAATAATGTCTTTATGGTGAAAAAAATCAGGAATTATGCATTAAATACATATTTCATGTTTAGTCTTACTTTCGTTTAAATTTATCTTGTGTATGTGTGGGCATGTGGGTTCTATGGTACACATACGCATGTCAAAGGATAACCTACTGGAGTCTGTTTTCTCCTCTCACCACATGGGTTCTGGGGACTCAATTCATGTCACTTGATTTGGTGGCATGCATTTTTACCTCCCAGCCATTTGGCTTTGTTTAATAATGACTGGTTCATATCAGGTTTTCAGAAAATATGTTTTAAAATGATCAATGAGTTCAGGTCAAAGCATGTACTTTGGTAGTATGGTGTAGTATGGGGGAGAGTGGTAAGATTGAAGAAATTGAAGCTGGAAGGCAAGCTGTCATCTAATCACAGAGACCTTAGATAAAGTGCTAGGGGAGTAGGCTTTAACCCATTACAAACTGTAGTATGATTCTATTTGGGTGGTTGAGTCTTCTATGACCACAGGAAATGGAGTGAAATGAGGTAAATCATTAAATACCATTGATATGACTGAATCTACTAAACCATGTTTCCAGGTTAAAAGGATTTAAATAATAATAATAATAATAATAATAATAATAATAATAATAATAATTTTGGTTTTTTTGAGACAGGGTTTCTCTGTGTAACACCTCTAGCTGCTCTGGAAGTCACTTTGTAGACCAGGCTGGCCTCGAACTCACAGAGATCCGCCTGGCTTTGCCTCCCTAGTGCTGAGATTTAAGGCCTGCACCATCACTACCCAGCAAAGATTCAACTTTTAAAATCTAGTTTATTTATTTGTGTGTATGAGTGTGTGGGCATGCATGTGCCATGACGTGTGTGTGTGTGTGGAGGTCAGAGGAGTCGGTTCTCTCCTTCCACCATGTGGGCTCTGGGAACTGAACTCAGGTGGCCAGGCTTGGTACCTTTACCTGCTGAGCCATCCTGCCACCACTGTCCCCAGGTTTCGAATCTAAGGACATATTGTAATGAGAGACCGACTAATAAAAAGTGAATTAAATCACAGGTTCCATTTTTATTTTCAAAGACTGCATGCAGACAGATAGAAAGGCGGTGAATTTTGGAACGTATGAAGGAAAGTACAGACCCCTGCAGAAGGGACAAGTGAAACTCCAGTCACGGATATTTGAAGAACAAAGATGAGAAGAAAATCTGCGGCATCTTTGTGTTGAACAGGCAGGATTTAAAAAGCACAAGAATGAAGAACAAGAGAACTAGGCAAAGAAGAGGCAGAGCAGTTGTAGAAAACAGCAGAACGGTTTAGAGTTAAAGCGAAGTAGAGCCTTTGAAATTCCATGAAAACTTAGAAATGATTAAGAAAGTAGCATTTGGTTGGGTGACTTGTATATCACTAATACCTTGCGAAGAAGAATTTTCAGGATGAGGACAGAGCAGTTCAAGAAGTTTAATAAGTACAACCACAGAGGTAGTGAACATACATAAGAGATAGCTGGTTACTACAAACTAGATAATGTGTTGGGAGACACTTCCCTATGAATATCTGTTTTTGCATGGCTTAGATCTTCTTAGCAGTAAGTTTGTATAGTGAACATCTATGAAAGGTAGAGATAGTTTTAACTTTAAAGACTCATTTCTTTTTTTTTTTTCTTTTCTGAATGTGCACACCTTTAATCCCAGCACTGGGGAGAGAGAGACAGCTCTGAGTTCTTGGCCAGCCTGGTCTACATAGTGAGTTCTAAGATAGTCAGGGCTACATAGAGAAAGCCTGTCTCAAAAACTAAATGAAACAAAATGAACAAAGAAAACCCCCAGATAATGCAGCATTTATAATCTAAATACATTGTGTGGACTGAGTGCCCTCCCCTAGTACATCTATTGAACCCTGACCCCACTGTGCTGATATTTGGAAGACTCATTTCTTTACTAGTAGGATAAAGGGAAAACATTTCCTTGCCCAAGGACGTTCCTAGAGAGTAAAGCTTCTCTCTGGTGGCAGGCTGCTTACGTACAAGAACCAATGTTCAGTGGGGTGGTGGTGGCACATGCCTTTAATCCCAGCACTTGGGAGGCAGAGCCAGGTGGATTTCTGTGAGTTCGAGGCCAGCCTGGTCTACAGAGCGAGATCCAGGACAGGCATCAAAGCTACACAGAGAAACCCTGTCTCAAAAATTAAAACAAAACAACAACAAAACCAACATTCACCTTTCCCTGTTGCTTTCTCTCTTTCTTCCCTTCAGGTTCCACTGTAGCACACCTTGCTGCACATGCAGATAATTTTGGCCCCTCAGTGTAGCCCTACGGCCTGGAGTCTGGAAATCTGCTATAAAGCCCCACTTGGGTAGCTGTTTTTAAAAGCCTGGAGTAATAAATGGCCTTTTTCTCTAACCCATGAGTCTAATGTTTCTTTTGGCACACTTCACAAACTGTGACAAGCGCTCTTATATTTCTTTTTTTTCTTTTGGTACTCTTATATTTCAAGCAGGGTAAAAAGACCCTTCATGTTTCTGATCTAAAATCTTTTTGTAGAAATGAACTGAATAGACCAGGTGAGGCAGAAGGTGGAGGAGGAAGAGGAAAGCAAGCCGAGCTACTCAAGACTGTAACAGAGCAATTCAGCTGAAGAAAGAAGTACATTTCTGATTCAAGGAAGGAAAACTTAGAGGTCTATACATAACATTGAAAATAATTTATAAACCATCTCTTCACTCAGAACATTTGGGGGCTGGAGAGATGGCTCAGTGGTTAAAAAGTTACCTGTCATGGGACCTGCACAGTTACAGGAGAGAACAGATTCCTGCAGATGATCCTCTACAATTGTCCATGTATGTGTTGTGACATGCTTACTCACATATAGATACATATCCACATACAAATAAGCAAATGTAATAAAAAATTGACACTACAGACTGAGACATTTTGATTTAAAGAAGGATGAGAAAATTTGGCAAATGGATTCTATTTTATTTTTCTATAAAAGTATATATTTTCCAACATAAAAGTATGTTCTGGGGAAAATGTTAGATTTAAGTACTTGGAACATGGAAAATATCAACAGAAGTATTTAAAAGAATATATTAAGATATAGAAATTCAGTTGACTGCAGGTATAGCCAGTAAGATTTGTTGATTTTAAAACTGGAATAGTCTAATAGGAAAAAAAAGAATGTTCTTACAGAATGTTCATGTTTAAGTAGGCCGTCACTGTCATGTACTGACTTAGAACTGTAAGCTACTACTGTAGAGGAAGAGCTCCTTCTAATGACCGCACTAGTCTGGCAGAGCAAAATATCAAGAGATGAAGAATAAAATGAAACGGAGAAAGAAGGGGTGAAACGACCAAAGGGATGAGGGTGGAAAACAGATAAGTGGACTGAACAAGTCTAGGAGAAAAGAGAAAACACAGGTCAGAAAGAACAGCTCCATTTTAAGAACTGTTTTCAAGATGTGGTTATGTTAATGGAGAGCTTCAATAGAAATAGAGACATTCTGGGAGTGAAGCTCTGGGCAGACTAACAACACAGATTTTGAAAATGGTCCTCTAGCGGAGGAGACAAGGCAAGACAAAAGTGCTGATTCACCCAGGGAGGTCCAGGTTATCATTACACCCAGTGATGACCTAATCAGACAGCACAGATTCTGGAGAGGAGGTAACCGCATAACATCAGTAAAGAGCGTTGGGAGACATAAGATAGACTTACTGTCTTCCTTCTAAAAATGCCAGGAAGCGCCTTCTGGGAACAGCCACATTTCAGAACAGGCCGTTAAAAGATCTTATCAAGAGGAAAACGGGGACTGGTTTAGAAGGGTAATTCATATTACAGGTCATGGAATAATGGGTGTAAGAGGGGTTAAAGCTAGATAAAAGCAGAACTAAAAGGTTAGTTACAACCTGAACTTGAAGAATGTATTTCAATGTATTATTTAATCAGATACTTAAATCATATTTTTATTGTAGGAATATTAAAAACAATAATATAGTATTAATATCAATAGACTCGAAGTATTTTACAACTACATCTAACAGGATATAATCCTGAGTGAAAATAGTTATTATCAAAAAATAAGCTTAACAATTACATACAATTTGTTAAGATAGCTAAGGTAACTCATAAAACATAATAAACACATTTTTGTAGATTATTTGAAGCTTAGAATGGTAAATAATGTGTTAGTTCAGTTCATGTCAGATGGACCATTCCTTGCCAAATATTAGAAAATTAAAACGGGCCATTTATATAAGGGCATTTTCCTTTGTATAAATGTATGAAGAATTATGAAAGTTGATGAATGTTAACTGATTTTCATCATCTAACCCATTTTTACCACATCCACACTACCACCTCTAATTGAGAAAGTATTATTTAACGCGCGTGTGTATGTGTGTGTGTGTGTGTGTGTGTGTGTGTGTGTGTGTGTGACATGAAAGTAGAAGAAAACTACTGGTGAACAGAGACCAACCAAAGGAATGGTGAGAAAGTGAAAGGTAAGCCGGTAGAAGGGGGTATGCTCATAGGTCACTGGATGCTTCTATGAAAAAGTCCTTATGTAACTCAGTAGCATGAACAATGATTATATGTCAGTGGGGAAAATATGAAAGAGAAAGTGTTGATGTAAGATATGGTAATTAAGGAAGATTTAAAATAATGTTATGATGTACTGAAAATTTTAATTTTATAATAATTATAAATAAGCAATCTGAAACGTTTTTCTTTCTTAAAATGTAGATGTATGAATTCTACTTTAGTATCTTAAAGGGGAGATGAGTGTAGCAAATATATTTTATATGTGAATATTAACCTATGTAAGTCTACTAATGTTAGTACACCAAATTTGAAGATGGTGTTATGGTGTGAATGTTTACACTTCCCATGTTTACATTAAAATGCTAATCCTCAATATGAAGGTGTTAGGAGGCCACTGGGGCATGCTTAGATCACACTGATGGAGTTTTCATAAGTCAGGACTTAGTATTTGTTTTAGGGTCTCTATTGCTGTGAAGAGACACCACAACCACAGCAAATCTTATAAAGGAAAAACATTTAATTAAGGTGGCTAACATTTTCAGAGGTTTAACCCATTATCATCATGGTATGACATGGTGCTGGAGAAGTAGCTGAGAGTCCTACATCTTGACTTGCAGGCAAAAGGAACTGGTCTAAGAAACTGGGCATGGCTTGAGCATGTATGAGACCTCAAAGTCTGCCTCCATAGGCCACACTTCCTCCAACAAGACCACACCTACTCCAACAAGGCCATGCCTACTTCAACACCTTCCAACAGTGCCATTCCCTATGAGCTTATAGGGGCCAATTACATTCAAACTACCACAGTGTTCTTATTAAAAAGACTTCACAGAGAGTGAAGAGAGTCCTATAGCCTTTTATCACATGGGTTATGGTGGGAAGCCACTATCTATGCTACAAAGTGGGCCCTCACTTGACAGTGAATCTGCCAGAACTATGAACCGTTCAGTCTGTAGAATGGTGGGGTAATTTTTTGTTATTCGTAAGTTTGTTTATATTAGTTCACAGTATTCTGTTCCCTCATACTAAATGGCCTAAGGTTTACCCTGGAGGTATATATTTATTCCATGGCATGTAGGACTTGTTGCTTTGAAGATGGTAAGTGCTGAAATACTTATAGAACACTCTTCTGTGGAATTTCTTTCTCTGTTTTTTAATTAAAGTAAAAACTTTACCACAGAACATATCTGTATAAAATTTAGAACTCATGCTAAAATGAATCATGACAAATATAATCCCTTCTCCATGGTGACTAGCTAGGCATACATATCTATGTAGATTACTCTCACAGAAGCAGTTATCTACAATTTCCATCTCAACTGTTCATGTTCCTGTGCAGAATGGTGCATCGCTTACGAACTTACCAATACTGTTGACTACACAGGGATCATGAGGGTTCAGCTACTTCAGCTATAAGTTGAACACTTCCTCCTTTTCAATGTCAATCATACACTTAACTTTTTTTTTGTTTTTCGAGACAGGGTTTCTCTGTGTAGCTTTGCGCCTTTCCTAGAGCTCACTTGGTAGCCCAGGCTGGCCTCGAACTCACAGAGATCCGCCTGCCTCTGCCTCCCGAGTGCTGGGATTAAAGGCGTGCGCCACCAACGCCCGGCTACACTTAACTTTTAAGAACTGTCTTCTAAGTATTTCATATCTTCATGTTCTTGATTCTAGGATATAGTATCATTGTGCATCTCCCTTAGGAATCTAGTATCCTAATAATTGTGCTCTTAGTTTCTTTTCTCAACTTTAGTTTTCCTTAAAGTTGCTTAAAATAATTTTATATAATCAAACTGAAGTGTTACAATAAAATAAATTTCCAGATGAATACTGAATACACCTGAAAAATGAAACAAAAACAACAAAGGGACTCTCATGAAAATCAAACACCCATGAGTTTGAGAAGAATGTGAAAGAACACAAAAACAAAATGTTGGAGTCTAGAAAGCAAGTGTGTGTGTGTGTGTGTGTGTGTGTGTGTGTGTGTGTGTGTGTGTACACTGCTATTCTTTGAAAGCCTGCTTGTAAGATTGGCCCATGCTAGCAATTTGTGAACTGGATTCCAGGAGGTCCCTTATAATTTCCTTAAAGATAAGGGTGTTCCACTGCACTAAAACTGTACAAACAACATGGCCTATAGTACATACTGGATTTCTTTCCCAGAGCCTAGAATTTTAGTTTTGACAAACCCCTAGTAGTAACTAAATCTCTTCTGGGCAGACAGCTCTTCATGTGTGTCGTCATAACTTGTTGCCAGATGAGTTAAAGCACATCCCATGAAGCTCCACTGGAAACGACCGTAGAGTCTAGACTTCATCGTCATGTGGCTCTCCCCTGATTGAATTTACTCTGTATCCTTTCACTGCAATAAACTATAACCAAGAGCAAATCTATGAGTCTTTCTAACAAAACACCAAGCCTAATGGTGGCCTGGGAGACATCATCACAATGTATGTGATGATATTACTTCCAAGCCAGGATCAAGGAGGTCAAGAAGGAGCTGATAAGAATTTCAGAACTGTCAAAGCTACAGGAGACAGAAGAACCAGGTAACAATCTGGGACAGGTAAAATGGGTAAATAATACTGGTTTGAGAGCTGAATTAAAAAAAAAAAATCTAACATCTCTAGTTTCTTGGGGAAACTCCCCTTCTTTACTCTGGTGATACCTGTACATTTGTTCTATGAAGAAGTCAGCAAAAGACTGGAACCACGGGGCTGGAGAGATGGCTCAGGGGCTAAGAGCACTAAGGCTGTTCTTCCAGAAGTCCTGAGTTCAATTCCCAGCAACCACATGGTGGCTCACAACCATCTGTAATGGGATCTGGTGCCCTCTTCTGGCCTGTAGTCATACATGCTGTATACCTAACAAATAAATAAATCTTTAAAAAAAAAAAAGCCGAGGGGTGGTGGCGCACGCCTTTAATCCCAGCACTTGGGAGGCAGAGGCAGGTGGATCTCTGTGAGTTCGAGGCCAGCCTGGGCTACCAAGTGAGTTCCAGGAAAGGCGCAAAGCTACACAGAGAAACCCTGTCTCGAAAAACCAAAAAAAAAAAAAAAAAAAAAAAGACTGGAACCACACTAAAAACAGGGAGTGAGGATGTACACCAAGCTTAAGTATTCTCCCCTACTCTATCTTTCTTTCCTCGGTCTGTTCTTAAAATGCTGGAGTGAACTTCTGATTCTCTGAATTGTTGTAATGTATCTCCCCTGAGGAATCTGATCAACCCAAGGGGAAAGATATAAAGCTCTATGCCTCTATATCAGAGACCCCTAGCAAGTGGCTCACCCAAATTTCCCTTAAACATAGCTCAACGTGTACATGCTTCACCCACATGCTCAGTTTTTTCTAATTATGAACAGCAAGCCAAATGTAACCAGAGAGCCCTAGAGTCTCTAATAAAAGATGGAAATAAAAACAAATAGGAAACAGAAAACAAAGTAGAAATCAAGCAAAAAAAAAAAATCAATATACTCAGATAAAGATAATGCATTCACAAAACACAAAGTGCTACTAATAAAGAACTTCAAGAAAAAAATGAACTCATGGAAATTAAGTTTTCCTGAAGAATGACAAAGACAAGAGAAGAGCTGCAAGTGGGGAAAATCTTGCCCCAAGAGTAGGGGGGAAAGGCATTTGGAAAAATAGACAAGGAGAGATGAGAAAAAGCTCAATATCGGACGTAAAATATTGAAATCCAAGAGTTCCAGAAAAACAGAACAGAAAAGCAAAGTTAATTCCCTAGTTAAGTTTTCAGGGTGACAAATACTGCTTCATTAATGTTAACAGTGAAACTAACTGGTTACCAGCTGTTATAGAGCTACACAATTAATATGCCCAAGTAAACAGTCAGAAATCTGTTTAATAAAGTATAGTGATCTGTAAATACTGTGTTTGACACACTCTTTATGCCCTTAAAGAACAACAGCTAAAATTTTCAGAAATGAAGTATAAGTTTATGGGTGAGAAGAAAATCTGTGAGCTTTCAAAAAAAAAAAAAACCCTAATATAATTGATTACTACAAACTGTTTATGAATTTGCCATGGAAAGTTTGCTGAAGACGTCAATGTGTCTTATCTTTAAAGAATATGCAGAATTTATTTCTGAACAAAGAGTGAAGATTTATGCTTTTTTAGAAGATGGACTGCAATAGAATCTGAAACTCTTTTGTCCTTTAATAAAATTTCCAGTGGAAAATACCCTACAGTGTACTGTAGTACTTTTTTCATAAAGTCTTTCGTGCTTTTAAGTCAAGAAAATGGTAGAATTGCTTTTGCAAACACACGAAGAATACACTGAAGAATATCAGTTTCAGTGAAATGGTCAGGGAAAAGGGACAGAATATATCAGAAATAGGGAATCCTGGGGAAGAAAGAAATATGGGGAACCCGGTTCACTTATCTTTCTTCTTGACTTTTTTTTTGTTACATTTTATATTTGTGTGTATATACAGAGAGATAGATAGGCAGACACACAGACAAAGACACAGACACAGACACACAGACACACACAGACACACAGACACACAATTCAACATGCTGTGGACATCAGAGGGCAACTTGTGGGAATCAGTTCTCTCATTTTATCATGTAGTCCCTGGGGATTGAACTGGGGTCACCAAGCTTGGCAGCAGGTGCCTTTACCTGCTGAGTCATCTCTCTGGCTCTCCTTTTGGTTTCCTAAAGGCAATACAGCTTGGATGTAAATATCAATAATCACTAACAGTGTCTTAACACCTGCTAATACCATCTTCATCATACAGTAAGGAAACAAGGGTACAACATACATTACCATAGATTAGGAAAAGTGATGCTGTTCAAAGTTCATTCTGAGGAACCAGACAGAAAGAAATTTTAGGGATGCTCTCTTCCTCAGTCCCCATTTCCCCCTAACTAAAATACCAATAGGTAACATTTGTTATCTTACTGTGTTCTAGTATTTACTACTTTCAGTATTTTAAAATGGTATTTTGTTTAATCTTCACAGCTCTGAAATAGACACAAGTAGCTCCATATTAAACATGGAGGAAATACTGAGACAGAAGTTAGGAAAACTCCCCAAAGAGTCTAAGGATAGGACTTATAGTCAAGTCTTTTTTTGTTTGTTTTGGTTTGTTTTGAGACAGGGTCTGTGTAGACCAGGATGGCCTCTCACAGTAATCCTCCTGCTTCTGCCTTCTGAGTGCTGGGATGAAAGGCATGTGCCACCAAACACGGCAGCGTTCAAATCCTTAACTGCACCACCCCTCCATAGTTTATGTTCCGGCTGTATTCTGCCAACCTCTAGTTCACAAGCCTGACAAATCCCCAAACTGTTTAGAGTAGGTTCCTTAACCATCACTGATTCTAGTCTGCTTTCTCATCAAAAGACGGGAGGTTACCGCAAGACCTCTCCCACTTTCCTTCCTGCTGCTGTGGAGTATACTCCTCTACTCAGACTCCAGGCATTCCAGCGGCTCTGCTATTAAATGTCCTTTCAGAACAGATTTGTCAGAACTATCAGTTAGATACTAAGTCTGTTCTGCAAGAGGCTTCACAAGATGAGAGAAAGAAAATGAGGGAGCACCTGACCAACCAAAGATCTTAATATGAGGCTGCAAAGGAAAAAAATTCATATCCTGTCAAATACATTACATCATCTCAAAGCAGTCCAAATGACTGAATCAGCAATTGGGAAGCCCTACATAGTAGCAGAGAAAATAGCACAAAATTTAAAGACAGTATTACGTATTTTTACCTCTGAGGGACTGAAGTCTGGAAAAACAAATCATACAGTGTGGTTAATATGCCGACAAAGTGGCAGCTATAATTCAATAAGAACATCGCTGTAAGAACATCGCTGGGTATGGTGGTGCATCCCTTTAATCCCAGCACTTGGAAGGCAGGCATAGGTAGATCTCTGTTGAGTTTGAGGTTAATCTGGTCTACATGAGTTCCAGGGCAGCCAGGGCTACATAGAGAGACCCTATCTCAAAACAAACAAACAAACAAAAACCAAACCAAACCAAACTAAATAAAAAACCAACAAAATGACACACAGACTTAAAATATCCAACTACATCTTATTCAAGAAAGCAGATCAAGGATGTGCAACATTTCTTTAAAATAAATGTAAACTAGTGTCTGGTATAGCATAACCTATAGCGTAGCAGAAGGCAGATGTTTATGGTATAGCCTGTGTTCTATGGTACTTCCTTCACATCTGGTCAGACTTGGGATGAAATGCATAAATTGCTCAGGCTTCATTTGAACTAACACTGATGAGTACTAGTAATTAAGGTTTTGTGTTATGGTTAGGTTTGATCATCAACTTGACAAGTCAAGAATCACCTGGGAAGGGAGTCTCAATGAAGAACTATCTAGATTAGGTTGGTCTATGAGAGATTTTCTCACCTGGGTTGATGGAGATGGGAAGACCCACCCTGAAGGTGGGAGGCACCCATGAATCGGCTAGGCCTTGGACTGAATGAAGACAGCGAGCTGAGCACTAGAAGCATGCATACCTTCATTACTCTCTGTTCCTGATTTTAGATCTAACCAACTCCCTCAAGCTCCCACTGTTACGACTTCCCTGCTGTGATGGAACTAAAATAAACCATTTCTTGACCTAAACTGCCTTTGTCAGAGTTCCCTGCTGCCCCAGGACAGGGTTTCTCTGGGTAGCCCTTGTCGTTCTGGAACTCACTTTGTAGACCAGGCTGGCCTCAAACTCTTGGAGAGCCGCCTGCCTCTGCCTCCTGAGTGCTGGGATTAAAGGCGAGCGCCACCACCGCCCAGCTTTGTTAAGAGTTATTTTATCACAGCAATAGGAAATAAAACTAACACAGTTTGTTACATGAAAATTATAAAGACTTTATTTTGTTGTTTTATCACTTTAAGAAAGACAACACAGACACTGAAGAGAAAAAAGGAGTAAAAATTAGCAGTTACATGTGTTGGGAATGACCCACACAAATGTTTTGCTTGCCTTATCTAGTATTAGTGACAATTTATTTATTTGAATCCCATCATCATTTACAAATATATTTCCTATTTATTTGTTTAATTTTTGAGACAGTGTCATGCAGCCCAAGCTATCCCAGAATTCACTGTTAGGCTGAGGCTTACCTTTAATTCCTGATCTTCCATGTGGACCCACTTCCCAAGTGCTGGGGTTTGCAGATTTCCTATTTTAAGAAATACACATTTCTGGACCTGGGAGATGGTTCTGATGACCTGAATTCTATCCGTGGAGCTGACGAGGTGGAGGAGAGAACTGACTACTGAAAGTTGTTCTGAGTTCTACAAGTTCCACAGCATGTTCACACATGGATGCATATGAATACATACACACACAATGAATACAGGTAGAAAGAAATACACATTTCTCCTTTCTCTTAAAAAGTCACATTATTTTCTAATATTGTCTTACAGTGGGAACTGCTAACGTGGATGTCTTAAGACCCTAAGTCTTTGATCCACAGTTACCATTGTTCTCTTTGATTCCTCAGATGACAGCACCAGGGCCTTTCTTAAAATTTGAGTTTAGGATCCTTGTTTTAAGCCAAATTAAGTGGGAAGAGAAAGAGGAGGCGGGGGGAAAGGGGCTGACATTTTTCTGCTGTAAAATTATACATGTACATACACATGGGGGATCTATTTGAATAGTTGTGTGCAGACTTCTCTGAAGAAGTGATGCCTAGAAAGTGAGAGTAACTAAAAAAAGGAAGACCATTCTAGCCATCAAAAAATCATGGGAAAGCTCTATTAGAGAAGGGCATTAGTAAGTCCAAAGGACTGAAAGAAAGGACATGTGATGTGGCTGGGGTGATGAGGAACAAGGAATATTCTGTAAGATAAAATACTTTGTAGTGTGTACAATTTTGTCTTTATCCTGAAGAGTAACTAGAGTCAATAAAAGAATCTAGGGGAAAAGCTTCTAAAGTCAGAGATTTCTGTTGGAGAAGGATAACCCTAGCAACAGTGCAGAGACTGAACTTGCATGTGGGTGTAAGTGTGTCAGAGGATACAAACCAAGTAGTCAGTGGCTAGCTAGGATGGATTACACAGCAGGTGGGCATAGCCTGAACCAGGTATTGTGATGGTGGATGGACTGAAGAGGTTAGGATTTGGTGATCGAGGGGATGTAAGTATGCGTGAGAAGGCAGTATCAAGTATTACTTGTAGCTTTACAATCACATAAAAACTGAACAGCAGTGGAAGCCACTGAAATGGGGAATAAAAGTAGAGAACTAGGTTTTGGAGGACATACGTGTCAGGTGGGGACAGAGAAGCAAAGACATGTTGAATCTGGATACTTTAGGTATAATAAAGAGTATGTCAAATAAGTATAAAGTCTAGGAAGTCAGGGCTCGGGGTGCAGTTTGGATGACTCAGAAATAGGTATAAATCTTTTTTCTTTCTGTGACATTATGTCATAAATGTAGATGCTATCACTTGAGAAAGAGGAGAGACAGGCTCAAGTCTAGACAACCGGTACTATGTGGAAAAGTCTTGTTTCCAAAACAAAACAAAAATCAAATACACATCAAAACAAACCAAAGAGGATAAGAGTACAGAGATGCTTTTGTACTTGTTAAGTCTCTTTATTGTTTTCTGTTTTATTAATTTCTATATTCACTTCCTTTTGTTTCCATCCTGTGAATTTATCATACTCTTTCAAAAAGTGAATGTTAAACATGGTTAAATTTCAGGCTTTTCTTTTTCCCTTTTCTGGTCTAATATAAAGATTCAATCCTATTTCTGCACGACAACTTAATTTTCCAGATAATTTTCTTTGCCATGCTGGACACTGAATCGAGGGCCCCACACACATGCTAGGGTAAACGCTGTACTAGAGTCATACTCTCACCTCTTACAAATACTTTATTTATTTTGGTTTTTCAAGACAGGGTTTCTCTGTGTAGTTCTGGAGCCTGTCCTGGAACTCACTCTAGCCCAGGCTGGCCTCAAACTCACAGAGATCCACCTGCCTCTTCCTCCCGAGTGCTGGGATTAAAGGCATACGTCACCACCACCTGGCCCTTACAAATACTTTTTTTTTGACAGACTTCTACTGCAATGTCTTTGGGATGAGAGAATACATGTTCTTCAAAATTTAGTAATAGCTAATGATCAACATTATCTACCATATACCACTCTAAATATTCGTATCTAATCTAATCCTCACAATAATCCTATAAGCAGGTATTACCATTGCTCTAGGTTTTGTAATCAAGGTGGAAGCTACAGAGTAACTCAATAATTTACCTAAGTAACTTTAATAAATGTAGAGTTACATTTTCCATTCACCACTTTAATTTCTATTCTTGGAGTAAACAAAATCCTGTTCATTGAGGAAGAGATCAGTCTAACTGAGGTATTAGTAATGTAACATACCATACATCATCAGTGTATAGAATTCTTATTTTATTTTTTCCTGAGACAGGGTTTTTCTGTGTAGCCATGGCTGTCCTGGAACTCACTCTGTAGATCAGGCTGGCCTCGAATTCAGAGAGCTGCCTGCCTCTGCTTCCTGAGTGCTGAAATTTGAAGGCATGTACTACCACCACTGGCAAATTCTGAGTTTTGAAAATGTATAAAAACTAAGAAACCATCTACAAATATAGAACATTCCCATATCTGTTCAAGTGGCCTCTTTGTTGTATGTTATGTATGTTCCCTTTTCTGACCTTAGGTGCCTAGTGAATAACTTGTTATTACATAATATTTTGCATTTAAAAACATTTGGTATAAATAGAATAAGTGGGGTCATTTGGGAATGGGGAGTCTAACTTCTTTCAGCCTACCGACTTTGAGAATCACTTTACACTGATATAAGTTGTTTGTCCTTTTTTTTTTTTTTTTTTTTTTTAAACTAACAGCAGTAGTACTCCTTTGTATGCCATATACATTTACCTTTGATGGGTATTTGGGTTAATTTCAGTTTTGAGCTCTTGAAAATAAAGCTGTGTTAGCTTTTATATGTAAGGCTTTCTATGGACATATGGTTTCTCTTAATTATTTAAGACAATAACAGCTATATTGTATGACAGACTTACGTTACACTTTCTAAAAGCTGTTTTTCAAACTGGTTGTAAAGCTTTACACTTAAACTGTCAGCATATACATACATACATATATATCTATAATTTTAAAAAATGACTTATTTTTATGTGCACTGGTGTTTTGCCTGTGTGCATATCTGTGTGGAGGGTGTTGGATCCCCTAGAACTGCAGTTACAGACAGTTGTGAGCTGCCATGTGGGTGTTGAGAATTGAACCTGGGTTCTTCTGAAGTGTAGCCAGTGCTCTTAACTGCTGAGTCATCTCTCCAGCCCCCACACATACTTAGCCTTTTACATTTTAGATTTCCCAATCAATGTTCACTGGTAATTAATCATGATTGTAATTTTAATTCTCCTAACTAATCATCCTGATCATATTTTCAAGTGCTTCTTGGCCTTGTACATACCTTTTTGCAAAGTGTTTGTTGAACTCTGCTGCCCATTTTTATTGGCTTTTCTTATTATACATGTACTTTTGCCAGCTCTAAGTTTTGTAAATATTTTCTCACTGTCACTCTTTGTTTTGCAAAAACCAAAGGCTTTAATATTGTTAAAACTTCATTTGTCAGTTTCGGTTATGCTTTTAGTTTTCTAATCAAGAAATTTTAGCCTCTTCTAAGAAAATGAAGATTTTCTTCTACAAATCTTAGCTTTTACATTTAGGTCCACGATTTAAATCAAACAGATTTTAAAGTATGGTATAAGATAAGAATCAATGTTCATCCCCTCCCCCCTGTATATTTAACAAAATTTTCTCTTACTAAATTTGGACATTTTTGTAAACATTCTGTTGAATTAAGTGTGTGTGTCTAATTTTGAACTCTCAATTCCTCTCTACTGATCTATCTTTACATCAGTAATTCGTGGTCACAATGGTAGCTTATAGAACATCTTGAAAATCAGGTAGTATGATTTTCCAACTGTATTATTCTCTTTCAAAACTTTAAGGACTTGAGCCCTCTATTTCCCACATGCAGTATCCACAAGTATTTTATAACTACCAGAACTTCCAGAGATTTCAATAGGGATTCTGTCATTTATATGGGCCTTTGTTTCTTCAGTGTTAGGGAATCTAACCCCGGGCCTTGTGCATGTTAGCTGAATATTCTATCAGTGAACTATACATCCTTGTTTTCTTCAATTTCTCTGAATGCTTCATGGTATTCACTATATAGGTCTTCTATATCTTGCAGTGTATTACATTTATTCTGAAGTACTTTACTTTTTAATACCATTGTTGTGTAAGTGGTTTGTTTCTCAATTACAGTTTCCAATTTTTTTTTGCAGTATAAAAAGTCTTGTTCTGTAAGTTTGTTAAGTTCACTTATTAGTTATGATAGATTTTGAAGATTCAAAAACTATTTAAGGATTTTTTAACTTGGGTATTCGGTGAATACAATTAATATTTATTATTTTAAACACACTGCTGTCATATCTAAATTCTTTGATATAAACTTACCTCAAATTATTTAATCTATGACATAAATTAACAAAGAAAGACTAGTCAATACACTTTCAACAAAAGGACTGGGAAGTACATATCAGTTATCTCAAACGTGTATGAGATGAGCTTCATACCTATCAAGAAGCACAGCACTTGCCAGGATGCTTAATTATGTGGTGTGCATGTGTACACTTGTGCACGCACACACACACATTCTACTTTACTAAGAATAAAGGAATACTTTGTCCCCAGAAAAAGCTTCCAGTGTTATCTACATTTATTTCCTTCTCCCTTGATTCCATTCAACTTTCAATCCAAAGCTATGGTTCTCCTCCAGTGTCCCATTGGCACCATCCCAGCAGATACCAACCATAGCTGGTGTTTTGTCCCGTCCATGGACCACATTTCTGGCCTCAGCTGTGACTGTGCCCATGATCAGAATGTTTGACCTCAACAATTTTACTTTTTTTTCTCTAAATACTAAACTTCTTGCTATATTATAATTGCTCAGACCTCCTGCGTATTTTCTTTCTTTCTTTTTTTAACTGTTATATTTTATAGGGCTGTGGAGAGATGGCTCAACAGTTAAGCACTTGTTGCTCTTTCAGAGGATCCAGGTTTGAGTGATAGCACCCACATCAGGTAGCTAGCAATGGCCTGGAACTCAAGTTCCAGGGGAGCTAATGGGCACCTGTATGCATATAACCTGTTTTGGTGATCATTAGGTTCTCATAGTAATCATGGTGCAAAATGCTTTGAAAATATTAAATCCATTAAATGTAAACCACTCGGATCCTGCCTTCTCTGATATATTATGCATCTAGAATATATACAGGCTCACAGTCATAGAAAAAGTAGGATCAAGTTAGTGGGTTAAAGGCACTTGAGTAGGTTCAGAAAAAAGCAGTTTATATTTCTTGCAGATAGAAGTCAAACACTGAACTAAACCATTTCTATTGAATAGTAACTTGAGATGTGAGACATTTATTTCATAGACTTTTCAGTTACTATATCTTTTTTTTTTTTTTTTTTTTTTTTTTTTTTTTTT
>CABHPP010120393.1:6841-18789 GCA_902168425.1 Peromyscus attwateri
GAAGAAGAAGAAGAAGAAGAAGAAGAAGAAGAAGAAGAAGAAGAAGAAGAGGTGGAGGAGGAGGAGGAGGAGGAGGAGGAGGAGGAGGACAGAGGAGAAGGAAAAAGAGAGAGAGACTGAATTGAATCTGGTAAGGATGACTATTTTATTACATTCTTCCATTCTCTCTTTGTTCCTTGAATAAGTCATGAAAAGCCATCAATCAGTACTATCATTTTGGGAAAACATTTCTTCAAATGATATTTGAAGTATCCAACAAGCCTTGGGTAATCTGGCTGTCAGATGTTGGCTCAGTGATTGAAGATGTATAAAAACAAACCAAGTGCTAATGTCATCTCCCAGTCTCATTTGTTTTTCTAGAATTACTAAAATAGATAAAAGAGTATTTACATTGTGTTCATGTTTTTCTGGAAGTTAATATGTATTTTAGTACAATTTTCTTGTTTTCAGCTCATTTTCCTAGCCACCAACACACTAGCATACTGTCCTACCCATGGAGCACAGGGTAGTTCCTCATGAGCGTGTACCTCCTAACGCACCACCTGGGTTTTGTCTGGTGACTGACCTTTTCTTAGCTGCGGTTTTCCTTTATTTGAATGTAGAAGCAATAGGACAAAACGCTGAGGCTGAATTGCTATGATGACTTAGAGTAGTACATGAAATGACAATTAAAGATGACACAGTACCTAGCATCTGGTGTTGCCATGGATGTCAGGACTCAGAGGAGACTCAGGACATTAAGACATCAGGGCTTAGGGCTTAGGGAAGGTAAGCAAGTATCAGAATTATCACAGATCCTCAGCAATTGAATAAAAAGGCAAATGTCATGTGTCCTATCACTGTATCAAATACTTAATCCTGTTGACTTGAATATTCCAAAACATGTATTAATATGAGAGAGAGAATGCGCAGGTGAAGGAGCACAAAGGAGGTGGACATGTTGAACAGCATAAGATAAATAATTTAGCCTGGGCTCATAGATAATTTGACCTTCTTTCACTAACAGAAATATGGTATGATATGAAGAAAAGAAAATCCGCAGTAAAGGCTCTTCCATATCAATATGATGTTATCAATATATTATATTATTAAAATATAGTAATATTATATGTAATTAATACTAGTGGATTTATTAAGTGGCATATCATTGGTTCCACAAAGGTATAAATCAAATTCCCTGGCTCCAAAAAATTTCTTATCCAGTCATCACTAATGCAAGTCAGTCAAACTGGAGAACTGCTTTCAGAGACATCATGTATACAGGGGGATTGGTTAGAAAGACCCTGGCTCTGATTGAAGAGGCACTTTAGCCTCACATTGTTTTATTAGTTGTTCATAGCTAGGCTTTTCCCTATTAGCACAGAATCCTAGTTGTCCTGGTGTAATCTAATGTGTTTACTCCCATTCCTGCTGGCCTTGGATTCATTCTTTGGAGAAACTTGTACAATGCTAATAACTTTGATTTTCTTTAGGATCCAGATTTTCCTCACATACAAGCAATAAAGTTTCTACTACACGTGATGGCATTATGTAGCAAAACTGAAACCAAGACCAGTAAATTTGAACTTTAAAATTTACAACCATAAGTGGACAGAAAGTTTATTTTATTTCCATCTCAAAAGTAATTCTCATAATGAATAATAGAGAAATGCTGTGAGAAGAAAGACTATAAACCAGGGTGTGACACTTCATCATGACTGTTAACTTAAATGGATTAAGATATTCTAGGAGGTTAGAAAAGCCCACCTCTGGATGTGCCTTAGGGCATTTCCAGTGAGCACTAGATCCTGAGGGGTTTGATCTAATGAATGGTCAAATCCATTGAAGAATCAAACTTTAAATATCCCACAGGGAAGCCATGGAGCAATAGAAGGTGGAGGTTGATGTGAGGACATAAATCATTATTACAGTGGTGTCCTTGGTGCCTCTATCTTGCTTTGGAACCTTCCTATTACAATTCTTTTCTGCCCCATAACAAAAATCTGGAACTCAATGGCATCTTCAAAGTGCAGGATGTGACATGCTCATTATTAGGGAGTCATCTAGCTATTCATTACAGCATTCTTGTAAAGGAAGACTGCAGCTCAGTTCTTACTGAACAGGAGAGAATCCCAAAGTTCAACAGCAGGTGAGAGCAATGGAATTCAGATGTCTAGCTTCTGCTCTGTCACCTGTCCAGTGCACCAAGAAGATCTTAGGGTTCAATAGAAGACCACATATCTATATTCTCAGAAAAGGTCAGGACAACTGCCAAGAAATCCTTATAGATAACTGAACTCTTCAATTTAGTTCTCTGAATGGGAGAAAATGGTCCCTGAGTTGTCTAACAAGGAATCACATAGTCCCTTGATTTAGTTACTAGGTTAGCTGTTAGAGAATTCATATAATAACAATCCTTTGAAGTTTTGAATGTAATGCAAGGAAGTTAGCAACAATCTCCATTTATTTTTCCTTTTGTTTACATCACTGCTCAGTATAATCTGGGATAAGACGTGGTCCGTCTGCCCATCTGGATAAGGGGCTTAAGTCCTGTTTGCCAGTAGTCTTTCAAGTTCATAAGAATAGACACTGTGAGTATCCCTGTGTATTTGTTGTTTATATTATTGTGAAAAATTACCTGAAAAGAACATACAGAAAGGAATTAGATATTCTGGATCACAGCTTCAACTTCATAGTCCACTGTCACTGGAAAAGCTTGGTACAGCAGAGTGGTCTACATCATGACAGACAGCAAGATGAATGGAGCTGTGATAGGCAGGCTCTGGGCAATAGAGACGCCAAAGACATCACTCTAGTGACCTCCCACTGGTCTATTCAAAACTTGAATCCTTCAGTATATTAAAGCATTAATTATATAAAAACCTGTATGATCCAGTAATCTACATTATGCATCTGCACAAGTGTGTGTGTGTGTGTGTGTGTGTGTGTGTGTGTGTGTGTGTACACAGAAATAACCTTGGAAATTGAATTTTCTAAACATACCTAAAAATGAGAGTGAAGCTCTTACCAAAACAACATAATTTCTCAAACTCTACAGTCATCATGAATAACTGTAAGGGAGAGGACTTTTATCCTTTCCCCAGAGGGAACATGAATGTGACAGTGGACAGTGAGTGGTCTGCCATCTGCTAGGCATATTAGCTTCCTCAAAGACATCACTGTATAGTTTATTTCAGATACTCATTCAAAAATGAAATATTTGGGGAGAATTCAGGTCATCTTTAAGTTATATCTGTGAAGAAAGGCATAGGGCTGGGATTCTGAGAGAAGGAAGTCATAAGACAAAGGGAGGAAGAGAAAGGGAAAAGGGGGATTCTGGTTTCTGAGTTACAATATTGTGTGATTCCTTTTCTTTACCTCCCAATATGCCAAGCAAGACAAGCGCAATCATTAAAATATTTTATAATGAAAACAAATCCCTTATTATAAAGTGCATGAATAATCTAGCTCATTTTGTTTGCCATAACACTCAAATCAAAAGTTAAAAGAAAACAATCCTCACCTACAGTAAAGAAAAATTGAGGTCCCTCCCTCTCCTCCAAATGGGGTGAATGTTCATATCTATTTCTCTGAAACAGAAGCCTGCAACTGTCTTCTAGCATGGCTGATGCTAACGTGAGTACCATGAGTGCCTCCTTCAGCAAAGCAGAGATGTTTCTCATGTTTGTTTCTCTTTACAACTAACATTGCAGAAGGTATGCTATAAACTAAGGCCCGCTGTAAAATAGAAGTAACTAATAAAAACAATTGTAAAAACACACTGGGAATGCTTTAGATAATGAATACCCCTGGCTAGTCCTCAGTGTGGCTTATAAATCTAATGGTAAGGAACAGACATCAGGCAAAAATGACAGAATACAATTAAGAAGTAGATTTGGGTTCAAATCTTGACTAGTCCTGCCTCTGATTAGCCACCTGACTTTAGCTATTACACATTAACATCTCTGGACTTCACTTTCCATGTCTGTAAAATACTGTTAAGCAATGCCTATGCTTTAGGATTATTGTGAACTTCATGTTAGTGGATTCTTTTGTGGGTGCTTGGTAGAGTCTAGCACAATAAAGAGGCCCTAAAAACACACATCAAGGCAGAAACCTCCTCTGTTACAAGCCTAGAAAAAAGAAAGACAAAGGAAAGAAAAACACAGGGAGGGGTGAGAGGGAGGGAAGGAAGGGGAGAAGGGGGAGAGAAAGGGGGGAGTGATGGAGATAGAAGGAAGCAGAATGGGGAGAAGGAGGGAAAGAAGGAGAGGGAGGGAAGGAGGGAGGGAGAGAGGAAGAGAAGGAGGGAGGGAGGAAGGAAGGAAGGAAGGAAGGAAGGAAGGAAGGAAGGAAGGAAGGAAAGAAAGAAAGAAAGAAAGAAAGAAAGAAAGAAAGAAAGAAAGAAAGAAAGAAAGAAAGAAAGAAAGGAAAGAAAGAAAGAAAGAAAGAAAGAAAGAAAGAAAGAAAGAAAGAAAGAAAGAAAGAAAGAAAGAAAGAAAGAAAAAGAAAGAAAGAAAGCAAGAAAGAAAACTCTTGAGAAAGGAATTTAAGAACAAAATTGCCAAAGAGAAATCGGGTTAAGTGGGAAAACAGCAAGAGCACCAAGGACAAAGGTGAGAACAACAAACCCCAAGACTGGCTGTAATGCTGACCTCATGGTCAGACTTCATGTGAGGGCCTGACTTCCTGTTATGAACATTTAGGCTGAAAATTTTCTACCTATTGTCTTTTTTCTTGTACTCTCTGGACACTACTCCAAATACAGTTTTTGTTTTCCTCTAAAGTTTTAATTAAAAATTACTAAGATTCTTTAATATATGAATGTTCCTGCCCAACCAATTTTCCTTCTCACCTCTTAAAAAGCTGGAGTCCTAGATTTGGTGTGTACCTCTTTACACTGTTATAAGTCGACTGTTCAGTTTGTGTTTATACAGAGCAGGAAACACTATGCTATTAAAAAAGTCTATATTAACACTATGCTACAAGTAGCCTATTATTACTTTTTATTCAGGACAAATATTTTTAAGATGTGTACAGGTTAGGCATGTGTAGGCTTCACTTTTTACATTTTACTTTAAATTTCACAGATTAATTTTGTGATTGTTTCATAATTTATTTTTCCATGTCATTATGGGTGAATACTTGCTTCTGGTATTCCTGTTTTAAGCTATTTTGTCGAATTGTCCTTGGCCATGCCCTTTGTGCATATGTGCCAGAGCTCCCTGCAATGTGGGGATGCTGAGTAGGACCATCTGCACATCTGTAACCTCACCAAGTGATGCCAAGTGACCATCTGAAAAGGTGAAAACAACTCAGGCTTCTGCTAGAGGCAGGTGTGGTGTGTGAGCCTCTTTGTTTCATATCTTTATCCACACTAGTCACAACAGACAAGGTCTGCCTATCAGATGAATAAGAATTTATGTACCTTTACTTTTTAAATTTTTACCAGTTTTCAAATTAATGATGTTACATGTTTGGGACACTAGGTTTCCTTTTAAGTAAACTGTCTGTTTACATATACTGCCAATTTTAGTTATTTGTTAAAAAATCTGGAAACCATTTCTGAATTTCTTGTTTTTGTCATTTAACTTTGCTCATGATGTTTTTCATAATATAATTCTTGTGTTTTATTTTATTTTATGTTTTTATTAATCTTTTGCGAATGTCTACAATGTATCTGAATAGTACTAATTCCCTTCCCCCAACTCCTCCCAGATGCTCCACAATCTTCTTACCACCCCATTTCATGTTTTCCTCCATCCTCCACCTATCTTGTCCAGCTTGTGTTAGCTGATTGTTTCTGGTCATGAGGCCTGCCCTGGAGTGTGGTCAGTATACCACGGGTCACACCATTAGAGAAAACTGACGCTACCTCTTCCAGCAACAATTTAACTATAATTAGCTCCTCATACATCTTCAGGTTGTGCTGTGCCCTTCATTTTTCTGGCTTCTGTGAATTGTCACCCAAGATGGGATGGGCTCTTGGTGATACATATGTCTTTAAGTCATTTCTACTCCTGTAAATAACTTCTCCCCCATATTTCAAAAAGTAACCACAATAAAACTTGTTGGTTTGCCAATGTGGACTTAGGTGGTATCTATACTGGTATTTTATCAGCCATTTACCTATTTAGGGTGAATTGATGTTTATTCATGTTTCTCCAGGAATAATGTCAAACAAAATCCCTATATTTTGACCAGTTGTAGCTTTCTACGATGATCTCCATCTGCTGCAAAAAGAGGCTTCTTTGATGAGGGGTGGGAGCTAGACTTATCTGTGGGTATAAGGATATGTATTGATATTCCACCAGTTGAGTGGGCCATCAGCCCAATTATACAGCTGTTGGTTACTGCCAATATATGAGTGTCAATATTGCACCTTCAGGAGTATCATTGTGGTTCATGAGCATCACAGCTGGAAGAATTATTTGGAAGAATTACTTACTGCTTTTCACCTTTGGCAGCTTGCATAGCATATATATATATATATATATATATATATATATATATATATATATAATGAAAGATTGTCCTTAGGGACGAGACTTTCTGATGAGATCCAGATTGAATCTTCTGAATTCTGTGTCTGAAGTATATTTTGCAATAGGGACTTACTTTCCACCTTTGGGAGGCAGCCAAGGGCAACAGCAAGAGCCTATATTACTTTGGTAGTATCTTAGACTCTGATGACCACCAACTCAAAAAGAGGTTTCTTATGCTTGTTATAGGGGTTTTTGTTAGCTGTCTGGGGAAACCATCGTCTCCTCAAGAAGCAAAACTTCATTTAAAATATGTGTGTACATGCATATATACTTATATGTGTTTCATGCAATTTTAGGTAAATATAAAATAATGCTTCATTTAGGCTTTTCAAACATCCGTGAAGTTATTTATCCCTCTTTTCCTTCTCTTCTTTTATATTGACCTATTGACCTTCCCTTACCAAATAAAGTCATCCTCCCCATTTTTCCCATTTCCCTATTCCTATCATTTTATTCTGTTATTCTCCTCCCCACAAACCCCACCTCCATTATCCTTTCTTATATTCTTGATTTCTGCATTATTCCAGGTTTTATACTCACATCTGAATATACGAGCTGGGAACACTAGATGAAAGAGAACATGGGATATTTGTCTTTCTGAATCTGAATTATTTCACTCAATGTAATGTTTATTAGTTCAATCCATGTAACTGAAAATTTAATTTTTACATAGCTGAATAGTATTCCATAATATATATGTAGCATATTTTCACTATCCATTCATTATTTGAAGGACATTTAAGTTTTTTTCTGTCTCATAGTTATGTTTGTGTACTAAACATGCTGAGTAAATATCTATGGATTAGGATGTCATCTTTCCAAGAAATGGTATAGTAGGGTTATAAATGTATACTTTTAGTTTATTTTTTAAATTCTAACCATTGATGTTCAGAATGGCTGCAACAATTTGCAATACCACCAACAATAAGTAAGGATTCCTCTTTTCCCACATCCTTTCCAGCATTAATTATCAGTTTTGTTTATTTTATCCATTGTGAGTGGGGTAAGATATAATCGCAATGTTGTTTTGACTTACTGTTTACACATTCCTAATTGAAATTCTCATCTCATTCTTCACAGAGACAGAAAAAAAATATTCAAAACGTCATTTGGAATCATAAAAGACCCAGGATAGCTAAATAAATTCTGAGAAAAAAACACCAGTGCTGTAGGGATTGCCAGTCCTTATTTCAAGAGGCATTATAATAAAAACAGTAAAATGATGGCATAAAAACAGACTGTAGAGCAATGAAACGAAATAAAAGACCCAATCATAAGTTGTGTAACTACAATAGACCCAACCATAAGTAGTATAACTACAATAAACCCAACCATAAGTAGTATAAGTACAGTTACCTGATATTTGATAAAGATGCCAAAGACATACTCTGAAGAAAAGATAGCATCTTCAATAAATGGTGCTGGGAAGGCTGGATGCCCACATGCAGAGGAAATAAATTAGGCTCATATCACCTTACACCAAAACTAACTGTGAGACCTGAAACTCTGAAACTACTAGATTAAAGCATAGGCAGTACCCTGGATGACACAGGTGTGGAAAAGGACTTTCAGAATAGGATTACGTTTGCCTGGGAAACACTCAATAAATAGGACTTCATAAAACTAAAACGCTTCTCCACAGTTAAAGAGACAATCGAGTGAAGAGGAAGCTCACAGAGTGGGACAGGGTCTTTGCCAGCTATACAGCCGACAAAGGATTAATACCCAGAATACACGAAGAACTCAAAAACCAGAGTAAAAAAAAAAACACATTCAAAAAATATGGGCTGTAGATTTGAACAGAAAGCTCTCAAAGGAAGAAATTAAAATGGCTAAGAAATGTCTGAAAAGTGCATTTTTAAAAGTGCAATTCCTTAGCAATTAGGGAAATGCAAATTAAAATATGATATCACTATACCACAAGAGATATGAATAAGGCCCCCAGGAACAGAATGTGATTTAAGCTGATATGAAGAGTTGGCATTTTGAGGCATGGTATTACTGCCTACCTTGTTAAAGCATAACTCTCTAAATTATGAGTAATAGAAATAATAACAACTTAATAACTGTCATCAAATTCCATTATTTCTAGTGGAAAAATAGAGATCATAACTTCCAAATGCCTGCTACTATGTTAGTCAATATGGTGTGCTGAATATTAATAACTGGCTGGCAGTGGAAAAATTGTAATGCGTACTGATACACACAAATTTCAGGGATAACCTGGAACTGGCAGATGGGCTCAGTTCTTGGAATAGTTAGTAGAGAGTGATAACTCAGGGAGTCCGTAAATTTTCTTGAGAGGCATCCTTTGAGGGGGGGCAAGTTAAGCCCTCAAGAATGTATGAAAGGACTATGGGCAAAGTCACCACAGCCCTCTAATTGGAGATGCCCAAGAGATGTCACCACTGCAGAGGACAAAGCTATCAAATGTGGGGATCACCCCACTTCTCAGTTTGTACTTGTGGTTGCTCAGAGGGGCTGGCCCTAGTCAGCACCTGACTGTAAACAGTTCACAAAATAAACAGGATGTGTTTCTGTATGGTCTTACACTTGTGCACCTCACATCATTCTTTCATTAACAGTTGCTGGGTTTTTTTTGTTTGTTTGTTTGTTTTTTAGCAGTTGCTGTTTAAAGAATTCAAGATGTGAATTCTTTTTGTGAAGAGAGGGATTTGTCATTCTTCCTTCTTATAATGTCTCCATGGGACAATGTTCAGAGGCTTGTCAATCAATGTTACAAATGATGGTTATCAATTTACAATATAACCATGTCTAAAAGAAGAAAAAAATCCTTACCCAAATAGATCAGTTTCCCATGACTGTTTTCCAAGTCACTGCTTGTCACATTCTCCTCTCTGGAAAGCTCTACCTCAGACATTATCATCTCTTCACTTTTACATTTTCAACTTAGTCATGTCTTACAGTCCTCTTTAAGTATCTGAACCTGCTGCTCTATGCCAAGGCCCTAAAAACAATCTCTGGACCTTTATGGAAGGACTCATTGCTAGAATGAGAAGGGACAAGTGTAGTAGAAGCATTGAGGGTCAATGCACTTGTTTAAAGATCAGTTTGGAAATATGGGCTCAGGTGGTAAATATAGATTGTCATTGAGAGGTCAAGAACCACAGATGGTGTTTGACATCCCCACATAATGGCAGAGGAAATTAATGGAGAAGATAGATCAGGCCTATATAATTCCTGCACTATCGTGGGGTCACAAACTAGAGGGCAATAAGGGACAAATCCAGACAGCTATGTTTTGGGGCAATACAGTATTATTTCAGTTAAAATTCAGGTGCTCCAGTTGAAAAGGAATGCTTTAATAAAGGCATACACTCTTTTTTTCTCCCCAAAAGTCCCACTCTTAGTGCCTGTCGTACTACAGCTACTTCAATGTTCATGTTCACCTTCCATGCCTACCTCATGTGGTTTTGGGTTTGCTGACCCCATGACTAATTGCTGAAATTGGAATGGAAACACTGTTATCACCTAGTCTTTCATTTTCAACAACAGACTATGAATGATATGAGAAAAAGGAGAAAACTACATAAAAAATGAATATCATAGGTTGAATTAGAACTTCCAGGCTGAGCTCAAAATACATAAGAAAACTTATGTATCATTACTGAGGTATTGGTGGGTCTGTTGCTTTACAAAGCTAGATGTGCGAGACTGTCCCAGTGAGATACAGTCAGAAGTGTTACAGGTGTGTTTGAAAGTGCTATCTCCTTGGGAGAAACAGTGGTACAGGTCTAGGGATGGTCTGGTCCTCGCATGTTTCTCTCCAGTAACTCATAAGACAGGAAGAGGCTATAAACAGTGTGTGATCATTATGAAGTCATTGCTGGATGGGCTTGCAAAGACTATTACTTGCTATGCACTGAAATACCATCTTGTCCATTAGCTTTACTGGCCAGGTTTTGGGTTGTCCTATAAGATTACTATTTTTATGTTAACTATTTGCAAGTTCATGTAACTGTATGGTGTCATCAATTAGAGAGTCATGCTAGGAATAATTGCAGAGGTCATTCTAGATAATATCACCAGGTATAGCTCAGGTCTTCATGGCTCAGATACCTTACTTCCCTTTAAATCTCCCCAGATTATAATATGTAGATACATATTATAGCCATATTACAATATGATTATAATATGTGCCATGTAAGTCTGATGGAGAGGAGGAGAGGGCCACAGTGTGCCAAATAAGAGTGAAGTCTATGTTTTATGCCATGCCATTCCCACCATGATTGACCTTCCACCTACTCTCACAGCTGCTTCCCATCCTGACTCCAGCAACATCTTACTGTCAGAGTTCTCCAGGAGAGCTATGCTAGGCCTATGCTCACTCTGTCTGGTAGGAATGCTCTGCCTGCCTCCCTTTTCCCTAATTCTGTAAACGTAGATTTCCACTCTCGCAAGCTTCCCTACTTTGCTCACCCCAAGTTGCACATTCCTCATCTCTACCTATCAGTAATACTCCGAGTCATATTTATTAGTATGACACTAGATTATACTGACCAATTTATGTCTATAATTTTCAAAATTATGATTCCATTAGGATAGGGTTGCTCTTTCACTTTTGCTCACCAGAGCCTTGCACATGGTATATAAAATGGGTGTTTAAGGGTAGAAGGAGCAAGAAGAGGACTTGAGAACCAACACATAGTCATCATCCCCCATGCTCAAGACTCAGTGTCAAGGGTACTGTGTCATCTAACCCTAATAAAATATGCAAAGTTAACATAATTACCCAAAGCTGTCAAATGGGAGAAATGTGGCTTAGAGAGGAAAAATAGCTTCTTTAGGTCCCATACTTAATAGCTGACAGCAGCACTATTTGAAGCAAAGCTCCTCTGGCTTCAAAATTGTGCTATCTTCTTCATTATACCATCACCTGCTGCCCTGCCCCCAAGAACTCTCCCACAACTTTGTCTGTGGTCTCCAGACAAAGGGTGTGTGAGGACAGTGTTGTGGAGTCTGACCAGATATACAGAGGGCCCTTTTGGGGATTTTTTTTCTACTTTTCTACATGCGTAAAAGAGAGGAGTGGGAAGAGAATTAGCACCATCAATAGCTATTTTCCTGGGGTGAAGTGCCCATGAAGGAGGCAGTTCCCTATTCACCCCCATATGCCCTCTGGGTTATTTCCTCCCAGATTTTTCTAACTTTACTTCCTACAGACAGCATTTAGCTTTTATAAAACCCACCCGATGCGTTATCTGCTCAATTTCTCCAGATGTTTCACCTCCCACTCCTGTCTTTCTTAATGACTCTAGGGGTTTGATTACAAGCAGGGTAAAAACTGTCAGATTATTCTTGGCTCTTTTCTTTTTCTTTCCTTTCTCTATCTCTCTCTCTCTCTCTCTCTCTCTCTCTCTCTCTCTCTCTCTCTCTTTCTTCTTCTTCTTCTTCTTCTTCTTC